>VDFB02193867.1:403882692-403985668 GCA_007258455.2 Sequoia sempervirens
AATTTGAAGTAATGCTTTGAGTTTGAATGATGTGTAATGCAACGTAACCAACAATATGAATATAAACTACACAAATCTATTAAGTAGAATTCATTAGTTAAGTTCTCTTTATTCTATTACCTCTGTGTATGTTTGAGTAAATCCATTGGCACTAGGAGGTGTTTCCTTGAAACCTCCAATATTACCCTGTTCAACATCCAAAATCATATATTAAAATACCATTCGTAAAACAAAGCTATTAACATGTAATAAATTTATAATTTTTTACTAGTTACATACCCCACTGATAGGTGCACTATAGAAATAAGTAGGTGGAGGACCAGTGTATCTAGTCTCAACACTGTGACCCTACAATTTTATTAAAATAATAAAACTAAATTAGTTAATCTTGTATTTCAAAATCGAAATTTAATAAATTAAATTCAATGAACATGTTGACTTTTACCTGAGTATCAATGTCATATGCATCATGCAAACAGTCGTCCTCTCCATCCCCGTAGATGCATACGGATCCTGCGTAGCATCCTCCTGAGTGTCAATGGGGTCATATGAACAAGTTGCCCCACAAGATTGAAACACATGGGTTCGAAGGCCACCACCCGAAGACTCCCCTAGATGGCACTATACTCAGGTCAAAGTGTTGATCGCCTGCAATGTCTCTACGTCAACACTCTCCTTTGCAACAATAGGCATAACAATGTGCTCACAAGGTGGCCTAACGAGAGATCGTCTCCCTTGCCACGTAGGATCCGGTTGTGCACCGGGCCTATCTTGGGCCGACCCCCCACCTCTCCCCTGGAACTCCCTCATATCAAAATAATTTGGGATTTGGTTCAATACGAACTGACTATATAGTTTCCTAAGAAAATATTAGGGGACTATCATAAAAAAAGGTTCCTAATCTGTGGGTGGTGGCACTAATGAATAGGAAACCTCTTCGCATTGAGGCTAAGATTTTGATGTGTTCTAGGGTTAGTGAATAAAGAGCACAAATCACCTTTAGTAATTTTTGAATCTTTTACTTGTTTATATCATAGTTTATCTGCATAATATGCCCTAGCTGCTTGCCTCCTATCTTGCCATTCAGTTATTTGTTGGGTAATTGAATCCACATGTTTTAACATCTCTTTCAATGAATTTTCTAGGGTCATTCTTTATGTGGTTGAAGCATTTGGATCACTCAACCTACTAATAAAATCCTCAATTTGTTTTTTATTGTTCTCAATTTCACTCAAATTTTGTTGAGTTCTAGGAGGGTGTTGAGTGATTGGTGGGGGAGGTTGATTTTTTTGTTGAGGTTGATTTTGTTGAGGATTTTGTTGTTAAGGATTTTCCTACTCTTCTTGTTGAGGATTTTGAGGATTTGCAGGATCATTTGCATCTCCTACAAATTTAAAAAAAAAACAATCAAATCTAACCTAAAACAAACAAAATCAACCTGAAACTAAGATATTCAAAACAAATAGCAAACAATACTTACCTCTCGCGCCTCTATGTCATCATGGTGCCATCTTTCCAAAGAAAAAACAACTGTTGTTGATGAATTTTGTAGAATGCCTCCTAGAACGCAAGCGCGAAAATGAGGGTTTTTGGCTGCGAGTAGAGTAGAAAAACAGACAATAGAAAATGAATCACTTTCACTTTTTTTTTGCTTTTAAAATTACATAACGCGAATGTGTTATAACGTGCTCGTGTTATGAGTTTTCAAAAACAAAATGGAATTGGCCACAAAAGTGTAACCCAACTTCATGCACCCGCCCATAAGGAGATCCCCTTTCTCCCTATCTTTTTATTATGGTTGTTTTTTTCTTAAACCACAATATTTCAAGAATATTAACAAATGGTACTATTGAAGGAGTCAAACCTGGAACTTCCTTGAAACCTTCAACTATTCAACAATTTGTGGATAACATAACCCTCTTAAGAAAAGCCCCAGTGGTGGAAGCTAGGAACTTAAAGAATTGTCTAAATAATTATGCTTCTAGCTCTGGTCAATGTATAAACTACAATAAGAGCATGATTTACTTCTTGACAGCCCTCAATCCCTTCAAGATAGAGTGACTGCTATTCTAGGCTAAGAGTGCTTCCCTTCCTTCTATGTACCTTGGCCTTCCTCTCATGATTAAGGAAGTCACCCCTAGCTTTTGGAATTCGATATTGGAAAGAATACAAAGGAAATTGGTTGGATGGAAAGACTCCATCATTATCCATGCTTGTAAATTGTAGCTCTTGGTTGTTTCTCTTCAAGGGATCCCTATGTATTTTCTATCCATTTTTAAAATTCTTAGATATATCATAGAGAAATTTGAAAGAATACAAAGGATTTTTCTCTAGTTTGGTACGGAGGAAAAGAAGAAGTTAGCTTTGCTAAGTTGGGATACTATTTGTCTTCCTAAATATAGTGGTAGTCTTGGTATAAGAAAAATACAACCTACTAACAAAGTCCTTGTGAAGGTTGGCTAGGATCTACTAAGGAATAGGAAGGACTGGTGCATGTTTTTGAATGTGAAATACCTCAATAACACTCCTCTAATCAGATGTTTCTCTGATGACCATCCCCGTGGTTCCCTAATTTGGAACAATATCTATAGGGTCAAAAGCCACACAATACTATAGATAATTCCTTATTTCTTACTCCCTGATGATTTATCCAGACAATACTATAGATGTCATTACAGTTATGTTAGGCAATAGATGCAATAGCTCAAAACACGATGACATTACCAATGAACTTGAGTAGACACCATTAATACCAAACATTGAGTGGTTTTGGTTTTAATTGTGTTTAATGTTTACAAAAATAGAATAATAACAAATAAAAATACTAACAACTAGTTACAATGGATAATAAATAATTTAAAAAATAAATTAACCAATGAATAAAATTGAACTATTTGCATAAAAAATAGCACTTAAGAGCATAAAGTTCTTTTAATTAATCTACCACTAACAACTAATTGCACATATTAGTTTTAAAATAAAAAGCTAGAAAAACTAAATACTTTAATCACATGAAAAATTTAATTTCTAATTATTATTTTTAGATTGCAAGAATTAGGTAGCTCCATCAAGTAAATTTTTTTCACATGAATGGTAGCTAACATGACACATCCTCCAATACCATGGAGATAGGGGGATACTAGACCTCATGACCTCTTGCCTGCAAGAGGATGCTTTAGCCAATCGAGCTAGGCCCCCCACCCCATTTTTAATTTAAATTCATTTATAAAATAACTATATTTAATACTATTTTTTTTATCACAATTCAATCTTTATAACTAATAAACTACATTATTAATAGAAATTTTATTATATGTTATAATATTTTATTTCCATTTATTATATCTCATATCTATTATATCTTATTTTATGTATATCATATTTATTTTATCAAATAATTTAAATATTCTAAAATATATGTACTGCTCTAATTTTAAATATAGATTGATTTAAAAATATTAAATAATTTTTTAAATAAAAAAATTAGATTAAAAAAAGCTTGAAAATAAAGAAAGCAATAAAAATTAATGTTTTGAAAAAACATTAAATAAAAAAAAAGTGTTAAAATAATTTAAAAAAATTAATAAAAATGTTCCTTAATCTATATTAATTTATTATTATTCATTTAATTTCATTTAATTAATTAATTTTCTTAATAATGAAATATATAATATGTTTATATATAAAAATTACTCCAACATTAAACCAAAATATTAAATTTTCTATTATATTTTATGGAAAAATTAATAAAATTTCAAATCAAATTGGACTTACTAATTGAAATTTTATTGAAAAAATACAATTAAATTTTTAACTCAAATTTTGAACTAATTATTAACTTTTTTATCACATACCCCCGAAAAATGCTAATCCACTTGGACAAACCTAATTATTATTTTAATATTTATTTATTTTTTGTATTAAGTATAGGCAGAACATCATTACATGCTGATTTTCAGATAATGTTGATCATGCTACAGCTAGATATCTATTACAAGCTGGGAGTTTGTTAAACTGTTGTTTACAGATTAACTTGTACTCATCTAAATAGTGCAATTACATCATAAATTTCCTGTAAAATATAAATAACAAAATTGTATGTGCAACTGAGCATAATCAACTTTCCAACAAAAACTTAGGATCCTTTCCCCATCCTCTTCTACTTGTTTTGGTTCATTAGGAGGAACATCTTCTACAAAAGTGGCTGCTAACTTGTCTTGTTGTGGGAAATCATGAGTGAGCGTCCCCCCTGGATCACCTATTGGCTCCCTTCTTGGTGCATTAGAATGTTGGGCTCTATCTTGGTTGATCACTTTGTTGAGTTCTCTTTGGATTTCATCAATGGCATTTTGAAACCTTTCAGTTTCATCACTTTTTATATGGTGTGCCTCAGTTCCTCCCTCCTGCTAGTCACCTCTCCTTCTCTTATAAGGCACATAGACCTTAATGTGCACTGAAACCTCAATGTACACCGAAACCTGCATGGAGACATTAATGAATGTGAGTTTTTTATGAAACTCGGTAAGTTCCCTCTTTGTCCCCTTGAATTTGTTTTCATTTCTCTCTTTCCAAATGTGCCACATTATTTCATTAGTTAGCCAGTACCAAAATAATTTACAGCCTTTATTAATATCTAAATCAAAGAACACTTTTTCCAATGAATTTTACCATTTCTGCTCCAAATATTTAAGCTATGAAAAAATAACCTCCAAATTTCCTGAGCATAGAGGCAATCAAAAAGGATATGCTTGACCAACTCTGGAGTCCTACAGATGCTGCAAATTTCAACATCAATGGAGTTAAGCTTAACTGGAATCTTTTGTAACAGCACAAGCCATCTAAAACAAGCCTTTTTGGGCTCCATGGAGTTATGCCAAACAAAGGATAAAATATTTTGCCACTTCTTAATATTCAAGGAAACACCCCAGTAGGTGTTGGTATGCTCTAAAACAGAACTGTTGCTAATAAGCTCATTATAAATTGTTTTAGCTTTCACACTTGCAGCGTTGGTATCATCACACCATCAGATATCATTTGCAATATCGAACTCTTCACCCTAATCAGTCGGCAATACTGCACCATTGCAGGCTTCCCAAATCATGGAGAAGGTTCTAAAGTTAGAGCTGGGTATTCCGAATTCAACACATAGATCATTCCAAGTTTTTAAATTGCCATTTGAGAGAATGTCCCTAAACGTTTTGATACCTTTACTGTTCCAAGTTTTAGCCGAGCACCCTTAGAGTAGCACAAGGGTTTTGTTGTTATGTTTGAGATTCCACCAAATAGAGCTGTAAGGGTGACATTTCTGGTTATTTTTAAGGACAATATTATAGTTTTTTTGTTGTGCTTTATGCCTAGTTAATTCCCACACCCTCCAGATGCTCCTAAATACCGAAGATCCTACAGGGACCATGGGGTACTTGTTGAGGAGGATATCACTTAGGGGAAGAGCCTTCCATGCTTTGGCCTTCTTTGGCACCGCCCTTTGGATGTTGTTCCTTACTAGTATTTTCTAGGGCTCATTGTCGCTCAGAGACTTCAGGATCCATTTTGTTGCAAGTGCAATTCCTTGCACCTTTAGATCTTTCAACCCAATACTCCCCTGGTGTTTACCAAGACAACACTAGTCCCACTTCACCGAGTGCATTTTCCTCTTGCCCCTGCCATCAAACCAAAGGAAGTCTCTTATCTTTTTCTAGATTATGTTTATTTGGTAACTACAAAAGAAAAATAGATACTGTAGGAAGATGAGATTTTTTGACAGACTTGAATTCTTCCTGCAAGCGAGAGATAGTATATGTTCCAGCTCTCAAGCTTCCTATCAATTTTATTCCTAACCCAACTCCACATTTCTTTAAGGTTAGGGCTTACTGCAAAAGAGATCCCCAAATACCTAACCAGCTTATTGGGGCCTCCCCATTGGAAGCCATGCCTGCTCATCCAATCTGGTGGAGCCTCTTTCCAACCAAGAAAGGTGGATTTAGCTTTGGATAGCTTTGAACCAGAGGCTAGACAAAACAGATCAAGCTTCACCATCAGAGAGTCTAAATTTTTTTGTTCCATCTCAACAAAAAAGAGGTATCATCAATGAAGAGAACAAAGATATATTGAGAGGGGGGGTTGTGAATCAGTATATCAACAAACTTTTACCCTCTTAAACCTCTCATCAACTTCAAACTCTAACACAAAATAAACTATGCAAGAATATCACAATATGAACAAGTTGACACCAAGATTTTACGTGGAAACCCTTTCAGGATAAAACCACAGTACAAATAATGTACTTTATGAATTATATAAACTTTTACAATGAATGTAGGCACCAACCTACTTGAATCACCAATTTGTAGTTTAGTAGGCACCAACCTACAAAGAGCACCAACCCTTAATTGTGATTTAGTAGGCACCAACCTACAAGGAGCATCAACCCCTAATGTTGATTTAGTAGGCACCAACCTACAAGGAGCACTAACCCCTAATGTTCGTAGGCACCAACCTACGGGAGGCTCCAACCCCCACTTGCCAAGCACCAACTTAGCAAAGATACTAATATCAAGAATAGTACTCCACCTTCAATGTTGCTTCTTCAACAGATGATGGACAATACAACCAATCTTCTTCTTGTCTTTCTCTTTCTTGAAATATATTCACATAAATCCTCTACAACATCTGCTTCATAAAATCTGCATATATTCCTCACAATCTTCCTTTTATCTTCTCATTTGCATATCTGATATAAAATTTTATTCTTTACTACACACTAACTTTCTCTTATAAATCTAATTATTGTTTCTGATTTTGTATCTCTTGTTTTCAAAACAGGTTCACACACAAATCTAGTTGCTTTCTTTTACAATCACATATGATATTCAATTGAAGTCCTTGATTCACAATCCAATACTCTTCATAATCTGCTTCTCAGATGATATACATTGTACTCATACTTTCACAGCTGCTCTTATTTATACAGCTTTCTACTCCACACCTGATTGTGTTCTAAACATATAGCATTTATTCCACACCACTCAGCAAACCCCACTTCCAATCTTCAGATAATTTTTTTTTTTTTGCACACACTACTTGTGTTTTGATGATATAACAGTTATTACACACAACATACACTCACTACAACCTCTACTACTTGCAGATTTGAAATGAACCATATATATATATATATATATATGCTGCTCAAATATTACAACCTTTCAAAAGGGATTGCATCTTTTAAAATCTGCCTGTTTGCTTAATCATACCTTTTTATATTAATGATGTTATATCCATCGTACCATTTCATATTTTCTTTTAATGAGTCGATTTTGAAATGAATCGTTCTTTTTTTAGGAACTAAACTGTATCACTTCAGAACCAAGTCGCACTCTTTACAAAAGTCATATCATTAGTGAAGCGTTTTTCTTTATTGCTGAATTGTGCCTCTTCAAAGATAAATTGCAGTATTTTATTTAATCATCCTTTGATAATTCTAAAACATTATCTCATAAAGTCGCATCTCTTTCAAAATATGTTATCTATAATGAATTGTGCCTTTACAAACAACATTTTGTTATCTTTTACAAAGCCGATTAGAGCATTAATAGCTCATGTTAGTTTGTTGTTTGTTTAGCAATGATTTACTAGCCATATCGTCATAATTATGTTGCTCAAAAATATTAGCAATCTGCATTTAACAATTTGATTTGTGAGGATTTATGTTTGTATAGCTTTGTAATCTCAAGATTACATATTTGTATGAAATTTGTTCCCACACTTGATTCTTCTTTACTAGATTGACGCCTTTGACCATGAATTTCCCCTTGAACATAACTATTCTAAACACCCGACACCTCTAAATGGCATACTAGGCATAACTACAACTATAAATATTTTTTGTCTACATTCCACATATTCTGGTTGTGATTCCAAACACGACAATATGTATTGTGTAATACAAGTTGCAATTTATATCTCATGTAACAACATCAATGTCTTCAACAAACATAGTCTCCAATGACAGATATTATCTCCTTTAATCACTTTTACTTATTTGTCTTTATTTGTTTTTATCAATGGCTTCTTTCTCGAAATGCTATCTGCTAGTAAGTGAAGCTATTTTGTCTTCTTCTGGATGTGTCCCTAATGGTGATGATCAGATTAAACGTAGACAAGGCTCAGTAGAGAATTATCATTTGTTTCCTACTTCGAACAACTAGTGCTTTGATCATTCACGACTCCTTTATACACATACCTGATCATCTCTTTCACGTTGACTCTGTAGATTGGTATTATAAAATCTAAACCAAAATAATATGCTCCAATATGAGTGATCTTATGACTTTTCTTTCTTGTCTAGTATAATCTCTTTTTAAGCTTGTTCAATGTCTTTATCCTTCATGATATTAATGATAACCTCCAACTATCTCAACTTGAGCACCTTTGACATCAGTGACGACATTTCCAACAATCCCCCCTTTGTCATTGATGGCAACACAAACATAATTCTTTCCTTTTGCATTGCTCCCCCTTTGACATCAATGGCAAAGGGTCTTCCAACAAAGTCTTGCTTTATGGAACTACAAGATACTATTTATAACTCCCCCTGAATGTATGCTTCCATCTACTAATACTCATTTCTTCTTCATTCCTAGCCTTCTAAATGATTTGCTTTATCTTCATGAAAGCTTCTTCATTTTGACATCAATACAATTTCCAACAATAGAAGCCAATTCATCATCTTCTTTAGATACCAATTCATAGGTAGATTTTTCTCTCCAAAATTGAGGTACTTCACTTTTTAGTTATCTTCTCCATGGGCTGAAAGATAGTGCCAACTTAGCTCCCCCTAAATCCATGCTTCTTTTCAAAATAGTGTATGACATGTATCTTTCATGATCATAGATTTATCCTCATCATCATTTTGCTTTTGTTTCCTTCTCCATACTTTTGTAATCTTCTTCTCCTTTCCAATGGTGTTCTACATATCTTGTCTAGATGGTTCCACGAAGCCATATCTACAAAAACGTGCTGTGTCCAAAGTTGTTGCACTTGAAACACATAATGTCATGACCAAATGAGTTATAATTTCTCCTAGGGAAGCTTGAAGCATTTCTTGCATGAAATCTGCAATTCATTGCTTTGTGGCCAAAATAATTGCATGAAAAGCAATATCCATTGAAAGATTAAAACTACCTAGAATTAAACTTTCTTTCATTTTCCTTGAAACTTGTGATATTCTCATCAAACTTTGTATATTCCTCCTTTGGCTTTTTCAATTCATTTTTCAACATGGCAACTTCTTGTACCAATTTGTCACAATCTCTCTCTTTGCACTTAACTTGATCTTTATTTCATTTTCAACTTGTTCAACCTCTACAAGTTGAGTCCTTAAATCTTCACTTATTTTGTTTAATTCCTCCAAGCTTTTTGTCAATTCCTTAGTTTTCAATTTATGCATGGTGACCTTCAATTCTTCATTTTTCTTGTATGCATAATGAAGTTCTTCCTCAAGATCTATTTCTTATTCTTCATTGCATTCTTCTTCTTCTTCACATTCTTGATCAGCATCTTGTTCTTCATATTCAACCATGAACAATATTTCTTCATCATCATTTCTTTGACTGTCATCACTTTGTTCTTCTAAAGAGTTGCACTCTTTCTTTGAGTAAAATCTTGTTTTGTGTTTTTGGAATCTCTTCTTTCCTTTCTTCTTGATGTAGGTTTCTTTTTCACCTTCACTTGAGTTACTATTATCTTGAGGACATTTTGAAGCATAATGTCTAATCTCTCCACAATTGAAACATTTAAAAGGATATTTCCCTTTGTACTTTCCTCTTCCTTTCTTGAGCTTCCTCATGAAATAAGCCTCTGCTTCATCATCACTTGACTTCTTAGTTGAAGTATCATGTTTGGTTTTTCCTTTATTGGATGCTTTGAAGAAAATTTCATTTTGTGGTGTCCTCCCCTCGATCCTCATTTCATAAGCAACAAGAATCCCATGTAGTTCATCTTTTGTTAGCTAGTCTAATTTTTTCAATTCTTTCAATGTTGCAACATTGGCTTCAAACTTAGTGGATAAAGATCTTAGAATCTTATCAACAATAAAGGCATCATCAATTTCTTCACCAAGTCCTCTCATGATGTTCATTGTTTCATCAACACGAAGAAAGTATGAGGCTATATCTTCATCATCATTCATTTTGAGAGTTTCCAACTTCCTACGATGTGTTTGCAGCTTTGCCTTCTTTACTTTGGCATCTCCTTCATAGATGTTTTGAAGCTTGACCCATATCTCTTTTGCTGATTTGCAGTGCATGACCTTTGTAAATTCAAAATTTGTTAGGCTGCAAATAAGAGCATGCTTAGCTTTTGCATTGTTTTCACTTCTCTTTTTCCCGGCTTGATCTGTTGGAGGAGTTGCTGGGGGTGTATACCCATCAACAAAATATTGCCACACATCAAACCCAAGTGCATTTAAATATGCTTCCATATTGATACTCCAAAATGCATAATTAGTCCCATCAAAGATGGGTGTTTTGACTGTATTGTTATGATCTGACATATGTGCTCTTAAGGATCTCCTTCAAGCGATTAGGCTTTCAAGAAAGACCTCACTCTGATACCAATTGAAGAGCACAAAGATATACTGAGGGGGGGAGGGGGAGAGTGAATCAGTATATCAACAAACTTTTACCCTCTTAAACCTTTCATCAACTTCAAACTCTAACACAAAATCAACTATGCAAGAATATCACAAAATGAACAAGTTGACACCAAGATTTTACATGGAAACCCTTTCGAGATAAAACCACGGTACAAATAATGTACTTTATGAATTATGAATGTAGGCACCAACCTACTTGAATCACCAATTTGTAGTTTAGTAGGCACCAACCTACAAAGAGCACCAACCCTTAATTGTGATTTAGTAGGCACCAACCTACAAGGAGCACCAACCCCTAACATTTGTAGGCACCAACCTACCGGAGGCTCCAACCCCCACTTGCCAAGCACCAACTTAGCAAAGATACTAATATCAAAAATAATACTCCACCTTCAATGTTGCTTCTTCAAAGGATGATGGACAATACAACCAATCTTCTTCTTGTCTTTTCCTTTCTTGAAAGATATTCACATAAATTCTCTACAACATCTGCTTCATAAAATTTGCATATATTTTTCACAATCTTCCTTTTATCTTCTCATTTGCATATTTGATATAAAATTTTATTCTTTACTACACACTAACTTTCTCTTATAAATCTGATTACTGTTTCTGATTTTGTATCTCTTCTTTTCAAAACAGGTTCACACACAAATCTGGTTGCTTTCTTTTACAATCACATATGACATTCAATTGAAGTCCTTGATTCACAACCCAATACTCTTCATAATCTGCTTCTCAGATGATATACATTGTACTCATACTTTCACAATTGCTCTTATTTATACAGCTTTCTACTCCACACTTGATTGTGTTCTAAACATATAGCATTTATTCCACAACACTCAGCAAACCCCACTTCCAATCTTCAGATAATATTCATTTTTTTGCACACACAACTTGTGTTTTGATGATATAACAGTTATTACACACAGCATACACTCACTACAACCTCTACTACTTGCAAATCTGAAATGAACCATATATATATATGCTGCTCAAATATTGCAACCTTTCGAAAGGGATTGCATCTTTTTAAAATCTGCCTGTTTGCTTAATCATACCTTTTCATAGTAATGATGTTATATCCACCATACCATTTCATGTTTTCTTTTAATGAGTCGATTTTGAAATGAATTGCTCTTTTTCAGGAATTAAACCATATCACTTCAGAACCAAGTCGCACTCTTTAGAAAAGTCGTATCATTAGTGAAGCGTTTTTCTTTATTGTTGAATCGTGCCTCTTCAAAGATAAATTGCAGCATTCTATTTAATCATCCTTCGATAATTCTGAAACATTATCTCATAAAGTTGCATCTCTTTCAAAATTTGTTATCTATAATGAATCGTGCTTTTACAAACATTTTGTTATCTTTTACAAAGTCGATTAGAGCATTAACAACTCGTGTTAGTTTGTTGTTTGTTTAGCAATGCTTTATTAGCAATATCGTCATAATTATGTTGCTCAACAATATTAGCAATTTGCATTTAACAATCTGATCTGTGAGGATTTCGTTTTGCATAGCTCCGTAATCTCAAGATTACATATTTGTATGAAATATGTTCCCACACTTGATTCTTCTTTACTGGATTGACGCCTTTGACCATGAATTCCCCCCTTAACATAACTATTATGAACACCTGACACCTCTAAATGGCATACTGGGCGTAACTACAAGTATAAATATTTTTTGTCTATATTCCACATATTCTGACTACGATTCCAAACACAACAATATGTATTTTGTAATACAAGTTGCAATTTCTATCTCATGTAACAACGTCAATGTCTTCAGCAAACATAGTCTCCAACGACAGATATTATCTCCTTTAATCGCTTTTACTTATTTTTCTTTATTTGTTTTTATCAATGGCTTCTTTTCTCGAAATGCTATCTGCCAGTAAGTGAAGCTATTTTGTCTTCTTATGGATGTGTCCCTAATGGTGATGATCTGATTAAACATAGACAAGGCTCAGTAAAGAATTATCATTTGTTTCCTACTTCGAACAACTAGTGCTTTGATCATTCACAACTCCTTTATACACATACATGATCATCTCTTTACCGTTGACTCTATAGATTGGTATTATAAAATCTAAACCAAAATAATATGCTCCAATCTGAGTGATCTTAAGCTTGTTCAATGTCTTTATCCTTCACGATCTTTATCCTTCATGACATCAGTGATAAGCTCCAACTATCTCAACTTGAGCACCTTTGACATCAATGACAACATTTCCAACAATCAGTGAACTGTACATTAGTTAGATCATTGTTGTCAGGGAGTCTGATTCCTCTGATTCTGGGGGAGAAAGAATTGTCTTTAAGCAGATAGGAGAGGGCATCAGAGGCAATTACAAAGAGAGTCGGGGCTAGGGGACAACCTTGCCTGATTGACCTTTCCAAGGTTATTTCCTTTGATAACTTGCCATTGACATCCACCTTGGCCAATGCATCCTTCAATAGGGTATTCACCATATTGCAGAATTTCCTAGGGAAACCAAAAGCTTGGAGGACAATCCCTAGAAAGCTTCATTTCACTCGGTCGTAGACTTTTTCAAATTCCAACAGGAGCATAGCCGCCTCTTGATTGGATTGTCTGGCCCATTCTAGAGCCTCCCAACTTGTGATCAGGTTTTCTAGAATATACCGCCCTTTTATGAAACTGGTTTGGGTACTAGAAATGAATTTAGGAAGAATATTGACAAGCCTCAGAGCAACAACCTTTGCCAAAATTTTATAAGAGACATTTAACAAAGTAATAGGCCTCCAGTTCTTGACTAGAGACTTGTCTCCCCCTTTTGGGAGCAGCTTGATAACACCCCTGTTAATCTCCTTCCCTAAGGAACCCTTGTCCAAGGCCTCTTTGTAAACTTGCAGTAAGTCCTCACAAATCCACTCCTCAAAGGTTTTATAAAATTCTATAGGAAGCCCATCACAGCCTGGAGATTTGTCATTGCACATTGAGATGATTGCCTTTCTGGTCTCCTCTTTCATTAGGTCTACTTTCAGCTTAAGCACATCTTCCTTTGCAATCTTCTTTGGAATGAGGTCCTTGATGAGAGCCCTTGCTTTCGATCTATCTTCTCCCCCATCTTCTAATGAGAAGAGATCCTTAAAAAAGGATTGGAACTGCCCCATGATTTCCTCTTGAGTAGAGTGCATTTGGGAACTATCCCATATTTGCCTAATTTTTTCCTTCATGTTCTTTTATTTCAAGTAGTTAAAGAAAAATTTGGAGCCCTTGTCCCCACACTTTAGCCAATTCAACTTGGCTCTGATTCTTTGTCCCTGCACTTTATCAGCTTGAAGTCTCCTTAACTTGTCCTTGGTAATGATCAGCTCTTCGCAGAGTAACTCATCACTTAGGTTCCTTTGCAATTTTGACTGCATCAAAAAATTTGTCTTGGAGGTCTCCCTCTTTTTTCCTTTTGTCCAAAGCCCTCTTTTGGCCAATTGTACGGAAGAGGTTTCTCCACCCCTCCACATTCTTGTTCCATCTTCCAATGTGAGAGTGATCCTTTAGCAACCATTTGTTAATCTCCCGAAGAGAAGAAATTGCATCCTGGCAGTCAAGGTCTTTTGACAACTTTGTGTTGAGCAAGAAGCCATCTTTTTTCCTTGAACCATCCCGATCCCCAATAGAGGCAACTAAATTGACCTTGAACGGGTGATGATCTAAGAGAGTAAAAGGGCAGACTTGGACCATTACACCATCACTATTTGGCCTGAAGGAAAAGAAATTTTTTCTTGCATAAAGCCTATCTAGTCCGCAGTAGATCCTACTGCCCCCTTTCTGGGCATTACACCACGTGAACCAGATCCCTTTAGAGTTTTTTTGTTTCCTTCTAGGGGATCAATTAGCCCCAACTTGTTTTTAATCCTTAACCAAGAGTGCTTTTCATCTCCTTTCTAACACATATCTACACCATCCCACTTGTCCTCTAGATTTTCAACCATGTTAAAATCCCCTCCCACCAACCAGGGAATTCCTTTCAAACAAGCCATCCACTGCCAAAGTCCAATCCTTTCTCTGTAGTCATTGGGTGCATAGATTGAGCATACCCCAAAGGCCATGCCATTCTTTTCAAACTTGACCCACACCAACCTATTGCAGGGGGAGGCCCCATGGTCAGTAATCCAATGAGCCTAGTGATTAGAGACTAGAATAGCAGCCCCACCTCTTCCTTTCTCATGAGAGGTTGTAAAATACTTGGAGTCATTCCACACAAACCTCAGGTTTGTTTCAAGGGTGAAGCCAATGGCTTTCGTTTCTTGAAGTAGAACAAAGTATTTTTCTTTTTCCATGTTAAGGAATCTTCTAACTATGTACTTTCTATCAGGAGACTCCAATCCCCTAGCGTTCCATGAAATACACTTAACCTTCATTATCTGTTACCATGAGGGATTCCTCTTGTCCACATTTGAAATTTTCAAAGCATTTGGGAAACTTCTCTTCCACCTCCAACCTTTTTGTGACTAGCAATTGTAAAACTATATTTGTTTTTCTTCTCTTATTTTTGGAAATTTGTATTTTTCTCCCCCCAATGGGGGTGATACTATATTTCCTTGGCCTTCTTGGGCCATTTTTTGCTTTGGGGTAACAACCTCCTTCCCCTCAGTGATATCCTCTTCCTTAATTCCCCCTATAGTACCTACAGGATCTCCAGTACTTAGGCTTAATTGGCACTTCTTTTGGTTTCTGGTTTTCACAGTTTTGTTAGTTACAACTTCTTCTTTACCCTTACCAAGATTGTCAAGATTATTATCTGCAGTCACTTGGTTAATGAATTCTAGATTAGCATTCGCCTTGGGGAGGAAGGAGATGGTTTCAGCCCTAGGAAGGGGGGAGGGGGTAACTCTGGTGGTTTGCTCGGAGGCCATTGAGGCATCCCCTTCAGACTAGTCTCCTACAACCTGTTGTGACCTTTTCACACATCGCCCCATTCAAGACGGGGACCCCTAATTTTTGCTCCATTCTTTTCTTTTTTTTTGGCTTTGGTTTTTGTCCCTCTCTCTCTCTCTGTCTTTTTTCTGATATCTACCTTTCAAGGGATGTGCCCATCTGTGAGCTTAAATGTAAGATTTTGGCTAAGTCTAGAAATTAGGGTTTTGAACTTACTTGCCAATTTGAGGTCAAATGAAGTGAGTAAATTAAGATTTGAGACTAACATTGATGTCAGTATGCTTCCAGCAAGTTTCCATTTAAATTTTATCAGATTCTGGCAACTTACTTTTTAGTAAGTGTGCAACTCCAGGTATTCTGTCAGCATTCTTGAAATTCCAACAGTCATGTTGCATTCAGAACCCACCAAGCTGCTCCCGTGCGAAATTTGAGCTAAAACAGAGGACTTACTATTTTTAGCAGTTCAGCTTCCGAACCCAATTTCAGGGCCTATATGCAGAGTTTTTCAACGCATGTCCGGAGATTCCTTCTGGGTTTTCTGAGACCTTCGCGATGGTGTGACATGCAAAGCGAGATAACGACTTTCAGAATTCAATCTTTCGGGGCTATTTTTAGGGTTTGCATGTCAACGTTTTCTTTGCATGTCTGCATATTCCTTGTGGGTTTTTCGAGAGCTTCGCAGTGATGTGACATGCAAACAGAGATAGTCACTTATTAAGGAACTTACTATTTTTAGCAGATGCATCCTGGCAGCCGCCTCCCAGCACTTCAAAATCACAAACTGATCGAAATGCAACAGAAATGAGGACAAACAGAGGTCATTTGATAAGCATGCAAGATGAATTAGGGTTTCCAACTTCAGGACCCAAAAAGAGGGGTAGAATGTCAGAATTTTCGAAAACCGGTGTATACCACCGCGATCAGCATCTTCCAAGCTATCTGCTGGTAAAATTTGAAAGCAAACGGAGAACTTACTATTTCTAGTAAGTCATTTCAGAAACTGGCTATAAATAGAAAGTCAGCAGCAGGCACCAATGTTAGTAGGCAGGTCACGTGGTGAGGAGCGCGTCATTCAAATTTCAACTCAATCGGAGTTGTGGAGGTCTCATAAACAGGCAGTTGCTATAAATAGTAAACCACTTCCAAAAACATGCCAAAAATAGTAGATCAGTGCGAAGCGTCAGTATGAATAGGTCAAGCAGTTGATAAAGACCCTATGGCGCGAATTTTAGATCAAACGGAGTTGCAGAGGATGGAAAATCAAACACTATTTTTAGCAGGTTGGTGCATAGAAGAATTAGGGTTTCCTAAAATCAAGGGCAAAACACAATAGCCAGGCAGAAGCAGCATCCAGCCACGATCACCACACTTCAGGCAATCAACACACAAAATTTGAAGGCATTCTAAGCAAGTGCTATTTTTAGTAAGTTGCTAAAATAGCAAGTACAGACAGATATCAGGCATTAGTAGCACAAACACATCCTGAGGTTCAGAACAAAGCAAAATCCAGCCTTTTTGGAGCTTGAAATTAGCTTGAGGTGCAAAGTTGACAAACTTTCTAAAAATAGCAAATTAGGGTTAGCATGATCCAGTTGCCCTAAATCATGCAAAGAGCATAAAATTCATTGAAATTGATAAATTTTCAAGTCCAGCAAGTGAAAAACGCCTTTAAAAGCTTAAGGTTGGTGGAAATTCTCTAAGCACTCAAAATTTGAAGTTCACAGGTCAAAATTCACCTTGAGAAGCTGAAGACAGATGAAAATTCTACTAAGGCATTAAAAATGGAAGCTTGCCTAGGGAAATGCGCCCAAGCTTGAGAAGACAAGGAGGCCTTGAAATTTGTTTAAGATTGCTAAATTGGAAGTGCAGGACCCCAGATGCGCCCTTGAAGCTAAGTGGAGAGGATAAAATTCTTCTAAGTCTCGGAAATTTGAAGTAGGCATGGTGAAATGCGCCCTTGTAGTTGAAGATTGCTAAAAAGTTTCTAACTCCTCAAAATTTGAAGCTCCAGAGGTCATATGCGCCCTGACTCGCTTAGCTGGTGATAGAAAATTCTAAGCATTGAAAATTTGAAGCACACTACCTCAAATGCGCCTTAAGGAGAGAAGAGGAGACTTGAATTTTTTAAGTATGTGAAATTTGGAGTACACCCCTCCATATGCGCCTTCAAGAGGAGAATGGGCGATGAAAATTCCCTAAGGCACAAAAACTTGAAGTACACCCTCCCAAAAGCGCCCAAGGTAAAGAATCCAAAAAATTTCTAAGGCAAGAAAATTTGAAGAAGGACCCTCCAAATGCGCCCCTGAAGAGAAGATGAAGGTTAAAATATTCTAAGTCTTGGCAACTAGAAGTTCCACCTCTTAAATGCGCCCTTGACTAGTGGAGGGAGTTGGAGAATTTACTAAGTATTTCAAAGTTGAAAGCATGACCTCTTGAATGCGCCTTAGGTGAAGAATTGGCAGAGGAAATTTCAAATGTTCAAAATTAGAACCTCAACACCTTATATGCGCCCAAGTTAGATGAATGAGGGAGAATTCTGACTAAGTCGTTAAAAGTGAAAGCACAGGGGTTCAAATGCGCCCAGTTTGAGGAGGGCTAGAAAATTTTACTAAGTGTGAAGAAATGAAAGTAGAGACTTTTGAATGCGCCCTTGGAGGAATTGTGTGAATGTTCAAAATTGGAAGCTCGGGGTATGGTTTGCGCCTGGCTAGGAAGAGGTTGAAAATATATTCTAAGACTTTTTAATTTGAAAGTCAACCTCCTATATGCGCCTAGATTTTCCTGTGGAGCCTTGAAGAATGCCAAGCACCAATACTTGATGTAGAAGACCTCATTTGCGCCCTTGGAGGAGAAGATGAGTTTAAAATATTCTAAGTGCTTGAAAGTGAAAGCCTATTTGAAGTCCCCACCCCCTAAATGAAACCCTCTTTGAAAGAGTTTCAGAAAATTTTCTCCTGTGAAATGCGCCTTTGGGCTTAGAGTGATGAAATTAAAAGCTTGACATGCCATTTGCGCCCCACTTCAAATTGAAAGTTGACCCCTCCATGAGCGCCCAAAGACTTGGAAGATTGGATTTTAGCCAGATGTTCAAAATTTGATGCTCAGACATGAAATGCGCCCTACCTTGCTAGATCAATTCGAAATTTTGCCTAACTGGAAGCTCCATGTGTGGATTGCGCCCATCACAAGTTGAGAGCTAAAAAGTTCTAAGTGTTGAAATTGGAGGCTCCCCCATCAAAATGCGTCCAACAAGGAGTAAAAATGAGAGAAAAATTCTAAGTGTTGAAGATTGGAAGTAGGCCCCCCAAAATGCGCCCAGCAAGGAGTAAAGATGAGAAAAATTTTCTAAGTGTTGAAGATTGGAAGTAGGCGCCCCAAAATGCACCCAAGAAGGAGACATCAAGATAGAAAATATTCTAAGGCAAGTCAAACTAAAGGTTGGAGCTAGCTTTTGCACCTTGGTCTGGGGAGGTTGTAAAACATCCAAATGGTTGAAATTTAAAATGCACCATGTCAATTTGCGCCTTAGAGAGAGAAGTAAAAACTTGAAAATATTCTAAGTGTTTTGAACTCAAAGTGCACACCACCATTTGTGCCTTAGCAAGTTAAGAGGGCACTCAAACTCGAAGCTACTGCTATCAAATGCGCCCTTGAAAGTTGGAGAAGTTTGAAATTATCCTAAGGCATGGAAAACTAGAAGCTTGGACCCCTATTTGCGCCTTATCTTGGAGTGCATGGAAATTTTGTTTAAGGCATAAAACAAAAACTCAAAGAGTGAAGCATCAAATGCGCCTTAAAGAGTGAAGCATCATATGCACCTTAACAAGAGGGAGAACACTTGAAAGATTTTCTAAATGTTGAGGCTAGAAGTTGAGTCATTAATGCGCCTTGAAGGAGTTATAATATGCAAAGTTACCTTGGATATTTCGTTTAATGACTTCATCTTGCTCAAAAATGAAGGATGAATGGCAAGTTGAAAATTACGCCCAACTCAGAGGAATTGAATAAAACCTTGGATAAAATTATTTTCCTAAGTTGAGATTTTAAAAAATTAAAATGAACCTGTTCATTGGTAGACACATGAATTTCACGTGTTCTGAAGAAAATTCTCTTCTGGGTATTGGACGTCTGTGATGAGGAATAGATTTTGAAGTCTTCTACACTTTGCCGAGGCCTTCAGGGTGAATATTTTGATGGGCACCGGGCTGATGAATTTCCTAAGGGAAATTTGAAATTTTTTTCTAAGGCAAGGAATAAATGATGTTGTTGAAGATAAAATGCCTTGGCAGATGAATTTGAAAATGATCGCCTAGATGATTTTTGATCGAGTTCCTGATGAAGCATTTTCTTCGAGTCTGAGTTGGATGAAATATCAGAGTGAAGTATGCATCGAGTAGAATGCAAGATGGGTTGAAAGTTTGGCTAGGGCATGAAGAATTTGAACGTGAAGTTGGCTAGTGAAGACGATGAACCCTTGGAAGTTAGAGCGTGAAAATCCAGGTAAGTAAGTTGAGCTTATATTATGAGGTGTTCTAATACTCTTCCCCTTGCTAGTTTTGCAGGAGGAACGTCGAGACCAAACGGTGATGACTTGAAGCGATGAAGCAAGTACTCCAAGATGACATTTCAACCTCGAAGGAAGAAAAGTTGCAAGAAAATGGCTAAGTGTTGAGGCTTAGTAACAATGAAGAAATGTTTTCAAACTCAAGATAGAGAAAAGAATGGAAACTCGAGCGAAGTTGAAGAATAACGTCAAGGAGAGGATCGAGAACAGTGTGAACGCATTTCAAAGATGGAATCTTCTAGAAGGATGATGGACATTATGGCTCATTTATTACCGCACTCCTTTTCGTGGCAGTTTTTAGGGTGAATCTTGTTTAGGGCTGAGGTGGCACAATCTGGTCCATCCAGCCGATTGTAATCTGAGCCGTCCGTTGGACTTGGCCATCTATAAAAGGGGGAGTCCCCCTCATTTGTACCTTAGTAGAAGCAGAGCTTAGAGATCATAATAGAGAATAGAGCAAAGACACTTTAGTTGTAATATCTTAGCATAGCGTAGTTTGAAGGAGAAGGAAAGTTTTCCTTTGAAAACTTTGCAAGAGATTGTTGCGAAAAACTATTGTAATAAAAGATCTTTCATTGAATGGTGAATTCATCTTTGTTATAAGTAGCTAGCGATGTTTCTTCATCCCTTCGACTTCAAGTAGCGTAAAGTATAGTAGTTTTCATTTTCATGCAAGTGGATGTTAGTTGTGGACTTGTGGAGTTAATCAAGGCAACTTCATTTTTATCCATACCACTAGCAGCTTGTTGATGGCAAGTTTGCCTTGTGTGGTCGACTGGAAAACTTTATAAACTTAACTTCGATTGTGATTCATGTATGTGTATGCGTCGTTCTGATGGTACTTATATGTTGAATTATAATTTGAAAACCTCGTCACTCCCTTGAAGATTGCACCAACTTTCTGTAAGTTGTCCAACGTGAGGCGAAGCAGAGTCTAGTCGAAGTCTGCCAAGATTGATCCCACGTCTCGTCCTTAGATAGAACATAAACTTCTTAGGCCCTACACTCTTTTAAATTTAGTTCATTCCTGGTTAGAATTAGGAAACTTGTGCTCACTTGCCAAATCATTCGAACCACACGAAAGCCCTTAATCTACTGTCTGTTGTCAGCTGTCGAACAACTGTGTAAGTCCCCTTGAAATACCTACAAATCACATCGAGCCAACTGAGGGTATTCTATTGCATGAAGGAACCTTGGAGTTAAATGTATGATCTATCTCGCAATCTTAGCATGCAGGAAACTTTGTTCAAGAGAGGATAGAGTAGCCGTTGGCAACTTTATTCTGTGTTGTAGTCGCAAAAACCACGTCAACACAACCCCCATTTTTATTAACTTGTTATCAGAGACCGAGAACTTTTGCGAGTTCTCTATGGGCGAGGTTTATGTGTTTTCCTTAGGCCTGCCAACGAAATTTGGAAGGTCTCGACGAGCCAACGAGGAGTCCCCATTGCTCTCGGGCAAAACATCAGATATACCTATGACTCCCTTGTCAGCGGAGTCCCTAGGGCAAGAAGAGTTAGGTGACTTGTTCGGATGAGCGGCCAAAACACCAAGGGAGTCTTTATCATTAAGTTGGTAAATGCAAGGTTTTCCTGGATCCTCAACCTAATTTTCTTCATTGCAATCTGTTGAGCGTTGAGTTTCTCAACCAAACCTGAGTTGTTTGTTAGCATATTTTCAAAAGCATGATCACCTGATAGTTTGACACCCACAACAACAGGCGGGTGGTTTTCACTTTCCATTCGGCCCTCACCTACCTCAGCTTGTGCAAGGAGGTCAAAAACATTTTTCACCGGAATCACTGACTGATTAGGGTTCAAGGCCTCAGTTGGTTGTTTACCCATAGGTTCAATATCCAAGCCCTCCATGTGACGGCTGGTTTCGGGTTCTGTGTGGCCACTAGCCTTAAGATTGTCCTCCCTACAAGCACTCGACATGGAATGGGTGTCCGTCCGACAACCATTGGGAGTGTCAAACTTCTTGGTTTCCCCCCCTCTATCACTTACCACTGACTCATTGGAGACATTAGAGGTTGCTTTCTTTCTTATTACAGGGTAGTTTTCCCTGATATGCCCTTCCTTGCGGCATAAGAAACAAGCATTCATCCCCTTGAGAATTTCCAGGGGGCACACCACTTGACCGTTATCTTCTTTAATAATTGTATTCTTAGGGAAAGCGACGCCAGGGCTCAAGGAGACTAGAGCACGCGCGTTCAGGTGGGGCGGGGTAACTTTGGCCTCATCAATCCTAATAACGACCCCTAATGGAGCCAAAATTTGAGGTAATAACCTCCAAAATTCAGGAGGTAAGTTTTTTATCGTGACCCACCTAGGGCACGACAGTGCTAAGATCTCCTCGGCAATGGCCATCGGGGACCAAGACAGGGGGCAGAATGAGCAACCGCCAACATTCCAATAAGGTTTTTCAATAATTTTCTTTTGCACGGATTGATTCACTAAGAAAATGATGAAGAGCCTGCGCTGAATCATTCGACAAAACTTAACTTGTATTCTGAATCTGTTCCCCCAAACCCTAACGAGCCAAGAGTCCAAAAATCTCCTAGTCAAAATCTTTCTAGCGTTTAAGGAAGCGAAGAAGATCGCTGTGTTTTTTAGTCTACTTTTTTTGTTATGAATTACTTCATTTAATTCATTATTTGGAGAAATGAACAAATCCTTGGGGCAAGCAAAGGGAAACTTACCGTCCTCTGCTCCGTCACTAGTGCACTCGGCGTCCACCAGAAACTTCGCATCGACCAAGAAGGCATCTCTACATTCCTCCAGGGCATCTTTGAACGTTTTATGCACAACAAGTTGGGAAGGGCAATCTTCAAACATTGCCTCCCCACTAGGATTAGGGGTGGAAGGGGTCGTACCCCCCTCCATTAATGGAGGGAGGGCAGCGACTAAACCCGCACTCATGTAGAACGTTGGCTAGGCAGCAAAAAAGACCACACAAAAGAAACCAATAGGGCACATGGAGAGTGGAAAAAAAACAAACCAAG
Organism: Sequoia sempervirens; assembly: GCA_007258455.2. NCBI lineage: Eukaryota > Viridiplantae > Streptophyta > Pinopsida > Cupressales > Cupressaceae > Sequoia > Sequoia sempervirens. The sequence continues at coordinate 403,905,822 of VDFB02193867.1, forward strand.
GGTGAGGGAACGCACAGTTAAAGCAAACCTAGGTGAGAGGGCGTACAACCCTCCCTACAAAGCGTTGAAATGCCTTTCGAAGATGCCTCCAAGCCCTACACAGCCATGGTTGCAGACGTCACCATCGAAAATTCCATCTTCAACTTCTTTTTCACCCTTTATTTTAATATTTTTCCTATGAAAATAAAGCTAAAAAGAAAACAATTGATTTTACTTGACTTAAATCCCTTTATAAACAATCAATTTTCTTTTAACTTGTTTAATCTTCTAAAGTAAACATTTTGACTTTATAAAAGTTAGAAATTATTTTTTCTCAAAATGATTGGGTAAAAAGTTTTGGGTGTTAAAAGTGGATTTTTAGGAAGTATATACGTGAACATTTTTTATTTTTTAAATTAATTTTAAAAAAATCAAAGAAGAATATTTTGAAATTTACTTTTCTACAATTCTATTGATTGAAATATTTGAGATCTCATTGCAAACTTTAAAAATTAAAGAGAAAAAGTAATTACTCTAGTATTCATAAATAGTCATACTTCACAAATAACATATGCACACTTAAATAATATTTATAATTTATCATGCATCTTTTAAATTTTATATTATACATATATTTTTTATTTCTAAATGATATATAGATTTTAAATTTTAATTTTAACATCATATTTTTTAATTTTAATTCTAACTTTATATTATTTATCATTAAGAATTTCTTGTAATTTAATATTAAAATTATATTAATATTCTTCTCATATTTTTAAAATTTACTAATATTCTTTTTGATGTCTTCAATCAACATTTTATAATTATAATAATGATCTCTTTTTTACCATTTTATAATATTTTTAAAAATTATTATAATAACATAGTATTTTAATTTATTAGAAATATAATTTAATTTTTATTGATGAACCCGAAACCAATGGGGAGCAAACCCACAGCCCAAGCCAATTCCGCTACGCATGCCGGCTTGTTTATTCTTATTTTCAATATAATACTTAGATCTAAATAATTATTAAGAATCAATTAATGATAATGCTAATAATATAATAATTTCATTTCCAATTTTACTATATTTTTATTAATAGTCTCCACATAATTTTGTTGATCTATTATTATCTTATTATTAATTGTATTATTTAAAGAAGTAAATAAATTGTTAACAAAAAAGTAAAAAATAAATAAAAACTTGTTTTCTCTTTGTTATGTTGCATTTGGAAGGATTTGATGGTGTAATGTTTTTACAAGATTAAAAAATTTATAATATGATAATTACATTAGATTGTGGAGTAAGGATGAAAATAATAATATAGAGTCCATATTTATTCTTAAAAAAATCTAAAACTAAAATGTATTTAAAATGTCTATATTAATAGCTATTTTATTTTATAATTATTTTATTTTCAAAAGTTATTTTTGTTTCCTTGGGGGTTATTTTAAATATATATGTCTATCAATCTTAAGTTATATTATTTATTGAAGAGCTTTTTCTTCTTGTAACCTACTTTAAAACAATTTTATTTACTTACAAATATTTTATTTTATTTCAGAACTAGTGATTTTCCCTCAAAATCAAAATCAACCAATCAAATCACAAAGATTCTTTAAAAAAAATCATTTACTCATAAATATTTAACAATATTTAGTCTAATAAACAAACTCAACTTTAACTATATCTATCATAGTTGCATCTAGTATGAATCAAACTGGGGTCAAGGTCAACCCTAACAACTATAATATTCATAAATCTATAAAATCATGATACATTCAACTTGCAATAATTTGTTGATCTCAAACCATTATGTAGCCTATCTATAAATTGTTGTTATGACTCATTCATCAACTACACAACCAATATTTGTATTCCACTCCTACAAAAATAGGTACTTTCCACTGTGTGGCTACAATACATATGACTTGCAAGAATCTATTATTTCAAACTATTATTTAAGTTGCCTCTAAATTGATATTCCACAAAATTATTGACTACCTGACAAATACAATTATTGAAATACTAAATAGACAAGTACTCGCCACTCCGTGACACTTGTTTTGTATTGTTTTTATTTTATTTTTATTTTTCTTTAAACTCTATTTTTATTTATTTATTTATTTATTGAAAAATTAAATCAAACAAAATTTTATAATTCTTAAACTTCTATATGTATAGAAAAACAACTACAAAATATAGAGCAAAATACAAGAATGCATGCCTATGCATGAAAGATCCAAACCTTTAATGCAAATAGAACCTCTTTCGCACACCACTACGAAAAACAGGAGCGACTTTCATTCTTTCCATAACCATTGCAATTTTCTGAGATATAATTTCACTTAGATAAGTATAGACCAATTTTACACTGATTCCTCATTTACACAAATTTTGATAAAGTAATCTTGTTTTATGAATACCCTTGCCCCTTGCCCTGCCTTTAAAAATGGCATGTTTGAGAATGTTTGAAGGCTACCTTCTTTAGCTAATTGGTTCATAATGGATGGAAAACTTTTTTTTTGCTTACAACTACTTCTTTCCTCCCATGTAGTTATGGCACTAATAGAGCATCACAATTGGTGCCTTGAGTTATTTAAGGTTTCTAGACTCAAAGAATTGTCACATGGCTGACCACATAATGATGAACTTAGTTGGTCATAGACCTTTGGGGCACATTTTCATTTGATTTTCCATTAATGGTGTCCACTCTAAACCAATCATTCAAAATATTCAAACCTAGGAATGGATTTGTTCATTGTTTGCTTTGAATAAATCTTCCCAAGAGGGCATGATACAATTTTAAGGAACAAAACTGAAGCATAGGGAAAAAAATGATTGATTATACCACAAAACAAACCATATCTTTCATATATCTTTTGGAATCCCCTCTCCATATTATCGGTATGCTTCCTATGAACCAAATATGGCAATTGATAATATATTAAGAACCAGCAGCTGACATTTTAATACACTTAAATCAAAATTTTCTAGAATATAATTCTCTGAATATTTAAAATTCAAATTAGGATTCTAATACAACTGTTAAGATTCAGATCTGAAGCTGTTATTTTCCAAATCTAGAACTGCTCGGATCTTGATCTGAAAGTCTATTGCAACTCAAATCTTATACCTAAAATTTTGTTATCTCTAGATGAATTATGGAGCATTTGTCATTTCTACAGCAAAGGAAACCAACATCAACATCTGAAAAGAAATCAGATTAGAATTTTTAGTCATCCAAATAATATTTCTAGAACTTTCTTGAGAATTTATGGGCACCAGCTCCACAAAGAATATCAGAGGGCAGTATGGCTACTGCACTTGGCCAAAATGTAGTCTTGGAATATGGAATATGGCCAAAAAGGAATAGCAACATATTGCAACTAACCTCAACCAAAGCTGCCATGCCCAAGATTTGCAAATGGAAAGCACGAGCATTATATTGTAATGTCCCCTTCTCAACAGTAATCTGTTCTGACACTCATCAGCCTATTCCGGAAGCCTGTAGGCGTGTGTGAGGTAAAATTAGGGTTTCCAGTTCGGAGGTTTTTTGGCATTTCTGAGAGTTTACTATTTATAGTAAATTCTATTTTTAGTAGTATGGAGTTTGTCAGCTTTCAGAACATCATTTCCTGTTGGAGTATTTATTTGCAATTCATGTCTGTTTTCTTAAGGCATTTTAATGTTGAATAAAGGCGTTAAGGTTATAATTTACAGTTGACCCCTTGGCCTAGGAAGACAACTTAAGTTGTGTTTTAAAAAGGGGACTTGGAAGGGGTATGCTATCATAAAGGTGATTTAATTTTTTAATAAAGTCAAAAGCCTTGAGAAATAAAGTGGATGCCTTTTGAAGAAGTTATTATTTTAAAATAAAGTTTTTATGTTGCTTTGTGAAGTGGACGCCATTTTGAGAAGATGAAAGGTTTTTGGAAATTCGAAGGGTCTCTTGTGACTGTTGGCGTTCTTTCTTGTGGGATTGAAGAGTCCTCTACTCTTCTATAAAGTGAAGGCTTCATTCCAACATTAGCATCCATTCATATTATCATACTATTATGCTGTCGGAATGACAAATGAAATCTTGCTTCAAGGATGCTACCTCCTAGCCAATTATCCAATTTCATGTTTGAAATACAACATCTAGTTGGAATTCGCTGCTTCTCATCCAGACTAGCAGATTGTGCTCAACTGAAGAAGTTTTGATGATAATTCCAGTTTTTGAGTTGCTAATTCATACACAGCTGAAAGTGAAAATTCGAATGCATCTCTTAGAATAAATTTATTATGATTATGGGTATTTTTGCTGAGTGTTTGCTAAGCCAAGGCGCCCCCTCTTGCAAAGTTTGAGATTTAAATTTGAAGATTCTGATTTTTTATGCCAAAATCGCCCTTGAAGAGGGCTGTACCATTCATGGAAGCTTTGGAAATTGTGCCAGAAATATAGAGGCAGTTTGGTTGCTGTTTGATGATCAGAATATGTTCGCCTACCTTCTAAGAAGACACAGCAAAAGACGGCATTCGATTTGGAGATGAATTAAGTGAGTTATGAACATTTCATTGTTTTTCATAGTTGCAGATTGACATTTCCAGTTTTCTGTTTTCTGTATCAGACCTTTGAAGTTCTGATTTTTGATTCATTATCAGCAGTTAGTGAGTTAAATAATTGTAAGAGTTCATCTATTACTCATGTGTTGGAAGACTATTGTAATTCAAATTTAGTTTGCAGCTTATTTCTTATTTGTACAAACTGTAAACAGTAGTACTGTTCCAGTTTAACTGCTGCAATTTATTCTTCTTCTTCTCACATAAGTACCCCTGGATGGTTTACCACCAGTGTGGATAATTTGATTGTAACACTCTTGTACCCACTTTCATAGTGGTGAATCCCCACAATTCTGTGGATGCCCGCCGCAGCAGATGAATTAGTTTGTAATAGCTCATAGCTGGTTATCCGCCTATCAATTTCTAGCTTTTCAATTTAACACTCTGTCATATGTTAGCACCTCGCCCTTAGTGGGATCTTGAGTGCACATTCTTGACGTTGAGTAGTTTCTTTCAAGTACTTTCATTTAGCTCCTCCGCCATATGACAACACCTATCCCTCATTGGGATTGAGTGTGCATTCTTGGTGTGAGTTCATTTCAAGTTTGGTTTTCTATTTGGAGCTAACGCTAATCAAGTTGGCTAAGTGCTGGTTATGTTGTGTTAATTTATCAAAAAAATTGGTTAGCATATTTCATATATCTTGATCTGGCCACACAAGCAATCGAAAGAACATTTACTACACCTTTCAATCGAGCACAGTATAGCTGGTATTCATCAACAATGAACTCCTTGCACTGCATTCCACAATCAAGATGGGAAGCAACTAGTGGATCAATATATTAAGAACGATTGTGAGTCACTTTTTTTCCTTGAAGCATCTAACCAAGAAACTCAACAGGTATCCAAAAGAAAATTCTATTAATAAACATACTTTCTACGAGACCATTACATCAATGATTTTCCATCTTCACCTACTTGGCAATAATTTAGAATGGAATTTGAAATAGGAAACCTGCTTTCAGCTTGCTGTCCTAAATACATAGTTGACTCAGCCATGAAACTGTCATGTGTTGCAAACCTGTAAATGATTTGTTGCATGAGGAAGAAATGTGGCAGAGATACTTGCTTGTTTGTAGCCTTTGGTTGTGCATGAATTCGTATAAATAGAGGTGCCCATTCTACCCAATGCTACACTTATCTTTCTGATTTTTTTGATGCTGTTTTACTGAGTTTGAAAGCTTGTAAATTGAGAGTTATTTTTGTATTTTGTATTTGTGAGTATTGGGAGATTTTGTGAGAAGTAGACGAGGCTAGTCAAGTGGAATTTGAAGGAGGAGTCAACCAACTTAAGAAATCATACTAGGAAGGAGATAAATCATTTGGAGCTTAAACAAGCATGCTAGTTCTATTCCTTTATATTTATGTTGAAAATGATTAATTAGTTATTTACCATATTGAGGAAAGAGTGTTTTTAATGTGTTTGGAGTTTGTTGGATTGTTTGTATGTTTCAAGGTTATGCAATATGTTGTAGAACCTTTCTTGTTGAATAAGACTTAAGTCTTTATGTACCCTATATATGAAAATTTATTTGTAGTACAGCGTAGTTATACTATGTGTAGATATCTTTGCTATACACAAGGAGTCTATGTTAGACATATGTAGCATTATGCAAGATGTTGTTTAAACACTTTGGTAGTACAGTTGTATTGTTATGGGATGATTATGTGGGGTTATTCCTGGGATTGGTCAGATCCGTGGGAAAAGGGGGTAACCTAGATATAAAGTATAATGGTCATTATTAACCAAATCGAGCTAGGAAGGTGGGTGAACATGTGACGTCCACTCTAAATTAAGGGTAATGAAAACTTTGGCCAAAGTAGTGTAAGTAGCCACTGTTTACATTGTCGGTTTCACTGTGATTCGGGATTACGTACTAGGCATGGGAAGTTCATACAAGTAAGTTGTAACCATTGTATGTCAATCTAGAAACATATAGGACATAACACCAAGCTTAGAATAGGCATTTGTTATGAGGTTACCAAACCAATCTCTTCATCAAAGGGTGGGGCCATCTCACCGGGTAAGTAGATGTGCGGAAGACTGCAGTAAGTCCGAAGTTGGCAGAAAAACGCTTGAGTGATGCTTCTCCTCTTTAGTTGGCGGCCGAGATTTGAGGGGGAACTCCTGGACCATTATACTTATTGTAAGCTTGTTTAAAGCTATGTATGTAATTCATTTCCATCTCTATTGAAATTGAAAATATGAAATGTCATATGGAAATCATGTATCATCATTATTTGAATCAATGAAAGGAATTATTTTGTATGCATAGGAAAAGTTTGAATTATGTTTCAAATATGCATTTATTATTCAAGGGAAAAGAAAAAAATTTATTGCTCTTAAAGATTAGACGCATAAACTATTCACTTGTGGGTAAAACATAAGAAAATTACTGTGTAGAACAATGGGCCTGTACAGATGCCTTATGTGTCATACTTTATAGGTCACTGTCTTCTATCATGCCTTCACAAGGACTGCCTTCAATCCATCTGCCCTATGGGATAAAAATACTGTGAAGCTCCAATGTCTCAGGTCTGCCCCATCATGAACTCTCTGCCCTTTCATATATTTATACACAGTCACTGTCCTTTGAACTGCATAGTGATCCTTTGACAAACTTTTAATGCTATGTATTTTATATTATTGAAAACATCTCTGAAGCCTCCTTTATGAACACTGTTCTTTCTCCTTGAAACTGCACTTTCAATGTGAAGTCACTACCCTTGTCCTTATGACAGTCTTTATAGAAAGTCTTCTTCACATATTTGGACTGTGATGAGGGTGTAAAGGAGCCATTTCTTGGACTGTCCTGAAACAAAACCTACTTCCAGACAGGTTAAATAATTCAAATTCCAAAACCCCATCTGTATTCATGGCCTCTAGGTCATCGAACAATACAGACATATGGGTTGTTGCCCATTTTCTTGAATGCTCAAGCATGACGACCTTGATAGGTTTATAATAACCTATTCTCCATCTGAATGTGATGCTCAACTGCCTCTGGTCTGTATTTTTCCTTCATTTCATCTGATGCAGCCTTGTTTCTTTTGTAGCTGCTACTTTGTTTGCAGTTTCTGTTGCTTTGTGTGACTATTATCTTTATGTAGACTATTCTATTCAAAAGCTTGAGTGACTGCCAACCTATTATCTGCCCTTCTATCATCATGCTATTGAAGTTTGCTTGATATTACTCAAAGATAATACATTTCTTGCATACAGTTTGAGCATCTCTAGTCTGTTCACCCTCAAGGTTCTTGGGTCCCAGGAATTGAATCAAGAGAATTCCCTGCTTGCAAAACAGAATGTACTTGTGAGACATTTTGAAGCTCCTACACAATGCCTCTATCTTTTGTCTTAGTGTTAACTGCTGAATGCTCAAAATTTCAGAGTAGTTATTGATAGCCTGATACAATGCCTCTTTGTGACAACTCAATCTACAGTTCACAGTAACTTCTTTTTGTTGGTCATTTCTGTAATCACCTCCTTCTTAACTTGACACAACATAAAAGATTTCAAGACAGCATGCAATCTACTAAGTTGGTGTTCATTGAGTGTATCTCCATGCTCAGCATGATTCTCAATGCCTTTTGAGAACCATATATTGAACTGTTCATGGCTATCAAACAATGTTGGCATGATAAAATGAAGCAGTGGCCAGGGTTCTGAATAGCAATATCAATTGGCCCACATAGTGCAAAGTGTAACCAAGCTTCATGATAAGAGAATCTTCACTGACTTAAGGCTACAGCTCAACTATGAGATTGATGAATACCATTCAACAACTTTGCCCTCATCATATACATTTGCTAGGATATACGCATATCACCTTAAGAGATTATTCCGAAAAAGGAATATAACTGATACATGTTTTGTTTAAAATAGGCCAAGGGTTCTTTATTATATTCCATTACACCCTGATTGAGCATCCATTTAAATTCAACAGCTCTCCATATGAACTGATGTTCAGATGGCTGTTCAGGAGTGTCTCAAACCACCCGCTTCCAGCAGACAAAAAGCCTCATGACCATCCGCTGACTATCATGACCTGCAACTTTTATTGTGTCTTTAATATCATCACCTGGACTGTACTAAGATAAAAAAACCTGCTATCATAACTATGCTCAAACCCTTGCTTCCATGCCTTCAGCTCCTAGATCTTGTCACTTTCCTATTTTATTAAAGGGTTTCATGAACATTGACTAGGGTTTCAAAATCTTGATATAAGGATTTTTACAAGAAAACAAAGCTCTCATGATTTTTATAAGATCCTTCCATGGGCAGCTTTTTATCCTTTAACATTCTCAAGAACATTTAAAACATACAAGTTGAGTCAATGTCTTCCGCTGTGTAGATCTTTTATGACTCCTCATAAGCACCTTTTCTCTTGCATGCGTTTGCATGGTTAAAGGAAGATAATTTGTGAGAACCAAACAGCCATTCCTACGTGCATCTTGCCTATGATGAATGAATCTAAACGTGAAACTGACCTGAAAAAGACTTGCATGGCACGGGTCTTGAAAATACAAGGAATATGCAGCATTGAGGAAATGCTTCTTTGCTGGAACTGATAACAGGAGTCTAAACCCCCATCAATACTCTCCATTATAATCTGCATAGTCCTTGTTTTTGGAAACTTGCAAGTTTGATCTCATGTAAAGAAAACCATAAACACAGTGAAAACCTAAAAGCATGCCCTGCTTGTTATTATGACTCAAACTCCTCTTAGACATGGATTCTCTTTAAAGCATGCATGTAGCCTTGAACATAAAAAAGTTTTTTGACACTTTGACAAAGATTTTGACAAAGTCAAGGCATTTTAAAACTCTTAACCATGCATAAAACTTTCTAACTGAAACATGTGTCATAAAGGCTTATAATATAAGCCAAAGACCCCATCCAAAAGCAAAAAAAATAGACTTAACACTTTTGGTGACAACAGGACCAAGAAGCAGAATATAGTATGACAGCAAACGTAGACCTATGATACAATGTCGGAAGTACAACGAATGGGGTCACTTTGCCAAGAAATGCCAAAATAACAAAAGTATGAGAGGGCAAATGGTGTGGACCAGGTGAACACGAAGACACTGACTGCCCCAAGCAGAAAGGCATCAATATGATAGACGTGGAAGATCGGAACGAAGAGGTACTAGCAATCACGAGAGCACAAACAAAGAAAGCCATCTACCTAGACCCGCATATGGAAAAGCAACAAATGAAAGAAGCCAAAGCAGAGGTGGAACAAGCGATGGATAAGGAACAAAGAACCTCTTAGGAGAATCCAAGTACCTCGTGGCGGTTGGAGTCAGAAAAGAATATCGTACGACAGGTACTGCAAACCACCGTACCCATCAAAGTGACTGACTTTCTTCAGACTATGCCACAATTAGGAATGGTGATCATGAACATAGTCGGTGATGAACAACACCAACAACAAGAAATTTGAAGGAGATGGTAGCAAAACCGCCACTCGAGAGTGAACAAGTCATCGACCCAATGTTGTTGATGGTAAACGTTGGAAAGAGACCGACAATCATGCAAATGGAGATCAGAGGGAAGAATCTAACAACACGATCATCGATGGAGGATTGGGAGTCAACATAGTACCTTAAGACACATGGAAGAGTCTCAGGAAACCTACACTCTGGCCACCGACATTCCAATCGGTGGGTACCAACCAGCATGGCATCAAGCTGCTGGGAACATTGACGGCACAGAAGGTGACGATCGGGACACAACCATTCTTAATAAACTTTGTAGTCATCCCACTGTAGAAAACAATGTACGATGCATTGCTCGGAAGAAGATTGTTGGTTGCAGCCAAAGCAAACCACAACTGGAAAAGGACCACACTATCCATAGAGAACAATGGAAGGAAATATGTAATTGACTTGAGGAATCAAGCAGTTAGCAAGGAATTAGCATCGTCAAACTCAGAGTATGAAGGAGGATTAGGAAGGGATGAAGAAAGGGGAACTATAGAATTGAAGATGAAGTTATCCTAGACCTCCAAGAATGCTCATAGGACGAGACAAGATCACTCAACGGACCCTTCCACACTATCCATAGAGAACAATGGAAGGAAATATGTAATCGACTTGAGGAATCAAGTGGTCAGCGAGGAATTAGCATTGTCGAACTCAAAGTTTGAAGGAGGATCAGGAATGGATGAAGAAAGAAGAATTATAGAACTGAACAATGAAAGTATCCTAGACATCTCGGAGGATGAGACAAGTTCACTCAACGGACTCTTCCACTGGCAGATGGTATTATGAAGTATTTCAGCGAGATTGCAATATGCTGCAAATTAAAGAAACTGAAGAGGAAGAAGAAGATGGAGCATGGAACGAGCAAAAGATTTCCTCTAGAATACGATGAATACAAAGGAGTGGCCAAAGTAGATGACACACCAACACATAACTTTGAAAAGGACAAGATGATCAAGTACAAACATAAAGAAAGGTAAATCTAGGAGAAGATAATCCCTGAACGATTTTGGTCGGAGATGACTGGAGTCTAGTATTAAAGGCGGTGGCATTTAAAATATTTACAGAATACAAAGATGCCTTCGCATGGGCGTACAAGGATTTGAAGGGCATGCCTCCCGAACTATGCGTACATAGAATTCCCTTGGTATCTGGAGCACAACCCGTATGGAAGAGACCATATTGAATGAATAAAAACTATGAGGTGAAGGTGCAAGAAGAGATTAAAAAGATGTTAAAAGCAGGGATCATCTTCAAAGTTGAAGTCAGTGATTGGGTGTCACCGATTGTAATATCATTAAAGAAAGAATCTGAACAGATTCGAATATGCATGGACTTCCAAAGCCTCAATGTTGTTCCCATAAAGGATCCCTTCCCGATTCCATTTACTAACTCAATGCTGGAAGAAGTGGCAGGACATGAGATCTACTCATTCATGGATGGGTTCTCAGGATACAACCAAACAAGTATAGCCGAGGAAGACAAACTGAAGACGACATTCGTAGTTGAAGACGAAGTGTATGCGTACAACCGAATGCCCTTCGGTTTGTGCAATGCTCCGACGACCTTTCAAAGGATAATCTTACACATATTCGACAAGATCTCAGTAGGGAACTTTAAGGCATTCTTGGGATCTACAGCGACGAACAAACACACCTAAAGGATCTCCAAGAATACATGGAGCGATGCAGAGCGGCACGACTGGCACTAAATCCAAAGAAGTGTTAGTTCATGGTGCCTCAAGGAAAATTGCTTAGGCACATAGTCTGTAAGGCTGAATTGAAGACCGACCTAGATAAGATCTAAGTGATCGTACAAATGGAACTGCCCCAGAACATCATTGGCGTAAAATCCTTCCTCGGACATGTTGGGTATTACAAAAGGTTCATCAAGAACTTTGCCTAGATTTTGTATCCACTAGACATACTTGCCAAAAAGGGGCAACTATTTGAATGGACAGAAGCACAAGAAGAAGCCTTCAAGGAACAAAACATATAGCTAATTAGTTCGTTGATCTTGGCATACCTGGATCAGAACAAAGAATTCCATGTGCATGTCAACACTTCAAATTATGCAATCAAAGCAACACTAGCGCAAGCAGGTGTACAAGGGTTGGATCACCCGATGTTCTTTGCTAGTTGGCTATTGTCGAAGGCAGAGAAGAATTACAGTATGAAAGAGAGGGAAGCTCTCAGAATGGTGTACGTGGTGTAGAAATTTAGACATTATCTATTGGCGATTCCCTTCACATTCTATGTGGACCATCAGGCTCTCATGTACCTAGTCAACAAGCCCATCATTCAAGGGAGAGTAAGCTAATGGCTTCTACTGTTACAAGAGTTCACATTCTCCATAATCGTACTTAGTCAACAAGCCCATCATTCAAGGGAGAGTAAGCTGATGGCTTCTACTGTTACAAGAGTACTTGTCAACATCATCATTCCCGAGAGAGATGCCACCTACAGAACAAAGGAAACTGGTGCTCAAAAGTAAAACTTTCCAACTCATTAATGGGTTACTATACAAGATGGGATCAGACCAAGTGCTTCGACAATGCGTCATGGAGGAAGAAATTCCTAGTGTACTGAAGGAGGCAAACAAAGGACTGGCGGGAGGACATATGGGACTAGATGCTACAACACGAAAAAATCTTGTTGGCAGGACTATGGTGGCCGACTATACATATAGATGCCCAAGAATGGGTTGTGGGATGTGACAGATGCCAAAGAGTCTACAAACCTCTAAAGAGGGATTTCATGTCACTCTTTCCATCTCAGCCACAAGAATTGTTTGAACAATGGGGATTGGACTTGATCAAGCCACTAAAGGTCAGTCAATTGCATCAATGTAGATACATAGTCGTTGCCACCGAATACTTAACAAAGTGGGCAGAGGCTTGGGCATTGCCAGATAATACCACACTGAGTACGGAAAGATTTATTTATGAGAAAAATGTCACAAGGTACAACATCCCGATACGAATTACTAGTGACAGAGGGGGCCACTTCGTCAATCACATCATTAGACTGATGACAACAGAGTTCAAAATTCTTCATAACCTGTCCAACCTGTACTACCCAAGAGCAAATGGTCAAGCAAAGTCCACCAATAAGGTACTTGTCTTCGTCATCCACAAGTCGTGTGGCATCAAGGAGGCTGATTGGGAAGAAAAGTTATCTGTCGTACTATGAGCATACCGTACAACCTACAAGGTAATCGCCAACCATACACCATTCCAACTAATGTACTGTCAGGAAGCAATAGTGCCAGCCGAGTACATTGCTACAACGCAAAAAAATCTTGTTGGAAGGACTATGGTGGCCGACGGCATATATAGATAGATGCCCAAGAATGGGTTGTGGGATGCGACACATGCCAAAGAGTCGACAAACCTCTAAAGAGGGATTTCATGCCACTCTTTCCATCTCAACCACAAGAATTGTTCGAACGATGGGGATTGGACTTCATCAGGCCACTAAAGGTTAGTCAATTGCATCAATGTAGATACATAGTCATCACCTAAGTCACAAGGTTCAAATTCGAATTTGAATTCAGCAACATTGAAATTACGATGAAATTCAACAAGAAAAAAATTCGGATTAAATTCGCCTTATATAATTTTAATTTTTTTAAAATATAAAAAATAAACTTAAAATAAGTAAAAAAATAATATTAATATACTATATGTTTAAATATATTAATAAAGTTAAACACAAAGCAAAATAAATAATAAATATTTTTATAATTTAAATTTTAAATATTAGTAAATATAAATAATAAATAAATTAAATTATATATTAAATAATAAAAGTTTTATTTATTTATTTTAAAATATGAAATTTTAACGTTATGAATAAAAAACAAAATTAAATAATAACAAATGGACATCCTGGAGAAAGAAACATGTTATGGATAGAGGCGGCAACATTCTAGGATTCGGCGAAACACTAGACCACCATAGAATTCCCTTTTTTCATATTTTTCATCAATTAAAAACGTTCCTTCGAAAATGTTATATTCCTTGGATTTCCTTAAGATAGTAGTTTTTGTAATTTACATTTGGTAAAATTATAGTGCTGTGATAGGACCTGTTGTGACTTTTTCACACATCGCCCCATTCAAAATGGGGACCCCTAATTTTCGCTCCATTCTGGTCTTTTGGCTTTGGTTTTTGGTCTCTCTCTCTCTGTCTGTCTCTTTTCTGATGGTCTACTTTCTGGGGACGTTCCCGTCTGCAAGCTTCAACATGAATTTGGCCAAGTCTGAAATTAGGGTTTGAGTCTTTCCAGCCAATTTGAAGTCAAACAAGGTGAATAACTTGAAATTTGAGCTTAACGTTCTTGTCAGTATGCTTCCAGGCTCTCAGCAAAAATTTATCAGATCCGAGGTACTTACTATTTTTAGTAAGTGTGAGATTACAGGCGATTCGTCAACATTTTTGAGATTCCGCAGGTCACACAACATTGAACATGCTCCAATTTGCTTGCATGCAAATTTGAAGGCGAAAAGCAGGCCCGACTTACTATTTTTGCTTGATCCGACAGAGGAGAATTTGAGCGCAAATGCGAGTTTTTTCTTTGCATGTACGCATATTCCTTTTAAGGTTTTCAAGACCAGCGATGATGTAACATGCAAGTCAAAGATGCCCACTTCCGAGTTGACCGAGGCTATTTTTAGGGTTGCATGTGAGGTTTCTTTTGCATGTCGGGTGATTCTGATAGGTTTTGAGCCGATGGTATGACATGCAAAGCGGAGATTCTCCTTTCGATAAGGAACTTGCTATTTTTAGCGGGTGTGTCAGCGGCCGCTTACTCCGGCTGATTGAGAATCACGAAGTCAGCGGTGCATAAAAAGCGAGAGCAAACAAAAGATCTTTTTGATGCATGCGGGCTTGAATTAGGGTTTCGGCTTGAACCTAAAATAGGCATAAAAAGTGAAATCTTGAAATCCGGTGTAAACCACCGCGTCGGCGTGCCAGACTATCTGCTGGCGGTGAAATTTCAGGTCAAGCGGAGCACTTACTGGCTATAGTAAAGTCAATTGAGAAGCAGACTAAAATAGTAAATTGAGTGCATGCATCGGTGTCGGCCAGCCGGAGTCCGTGGTGAGCGCCTCATTCCAATTTCCTTCGGTCCGAACAATGGAGCTACTCGAGAAACAAGGAGTTGCTATTTTGTAAATCACCACCAAAATGGGCTAAAAATAGCAGGCCCACCCGAAATAGCGGTGTCAGCGAGTGCGAGGTCCGCGAGGATCGATGTTAAAAATTTCATGGCAATGCGGGCTTCCGAGTATGAAAATCAAAGGGCTTTATAAATAGCATGCACGTAAGCTGGCGAAAGATGATAAAAAAATGTCTAAGTCTGGAGCTTTATCCTCCACCACCTTGAAAATGCGCCCAGCTTGCCTTCAGATGTTTGAAAATTTTTTAAGGCATTAAAATCCGCCTGCCACCCCCAAATGCGCCCAACAAGTCAAAAAGTCAAAGGAGAGTCAAAGCTTTCTATCCTGCTCATGCCTTGAAATGCGCCCAAAGGAGAATGGAGAGAGTTTGAAAAAATTCTAAGGCACAAGCTCATCCTGCTCTCATGTCAAAATGCGCCCACATGCAAGGTGGTGGCATACAAAAATTTCTAAGTATAAAAAAAATATCCTCCTCCACTAGTAAAATGCGTCCAAGTTCAACAGGGAGGAGTTGGCAAGCAAAGTCAAAAGGGTCAACATTTTTTCATCCAGCAGGGGGTACAAAATGCGCCCAAAAGAGAGAGAGGTCAAAGTAGTCAAGCAAATTCGTCCTCCTCCTTAGGCAAAATGTGCCCAAATCATGCCATGTGAGGACAAAAATGAAGAAGCTGAAAAGTCACATGAGGGCGTTTGAAAGTTTATCCTCCATCAAGGCTAAAATGCGCCAAAGTTGTAAGTAGGTCAACAAGTCAAAACGTTTTCATCCTCCTTCACATAGAATATGCGCCCATCCTCCACACATGCTCAAATGCGCCAAGGACAAGGAAGGTCAAAGAGAAAGGCATTGAATTTGAAGAATTATTCCTCCTTCATGCATGGAATGCGCCCAAATAAGGGCAAGTAAAGACAAAAACAAAGTGGGGAATATTCCAAAGGAGGTGGCGTTGCAGATTTTCATCCTCCTCTCACCCCAAAATGCGCCCAAGTTGGGGTGTAAAAAGTAAATGAAGCTGGTGAATGAGGTGAAATGCCTCGAGGCGTGGTGAAAGCTTGATAAATGCTAGGCGTCATCCCTCTTCAAGTGCTAAATGCGCTCAAGGTGGTGGATGTTGGAAAAGTTTTAAGGCGTGTGAAGTGTGAAGTTAAAACAAACTTGCTAGGTGTTGAAAATGCAATATGTTGAAAATATTTCCCAAGGCATGATTCCTTTTCCTCAAGTGTGCTATGCGCCTTGAGTATGAAATAAAGTATAAGATACGTGATGAAATATTTCTAAGGCGTTGGGGCTTCAAATAAATATTTTTCCAAATGTGAAGTAAAATGCAAGGTGGTGTTAGAGAATAAAATGTGCTAGGCGCCTTCAAAAAAAAATTTAAGTGAGGTTGATATTTTCACAGGCAAAGTTGATCAAGTTGGATACAAAATTTTCTAAGGCAAGATTTTGAAGTGATTCAAAAATTTTCTAAGGCACAAAATATTTTCTCCCTTAGAAAAATGCCCAAAGTCTAGAGAGGTGATGGAATTTTCCTGAAACATGAAGCAGAGTTGCAGAGGTGAAGTCATGATTGCCACTGACGAATTGAAAAAAATTTCCAAGTCAGAGCAAAATTCTCAGAGGGGATCGAAGAACGAGAACTAAATTGTTGAAGAATATTTTCTAAGGTTCAAAATTCAGAGAAATAAAATGAACCCGTTCGTTGGGTACCCATAGATTCGAAGCGTTTTGGGGAAAATTTTCTTCTGGGTATTGAGGATTATCGATGAGGAGTTGATTTTAAAGTCTTCCACACTTCGCCGAAGCTTTCAGGATAAAGATTTCAAGTGGGCACCAGGTTGATGAATTTCCTAAGGGAAATTTGAAAATTTTCTAAGGCAAGTGTGAAGGAAATGTGTTTTCAAGGTGAAATCCTCCAGACGATGAATTTGAAAGAAACTGCCTAGGAGGAATGTTGAGGCCAGATCAAGCGATGACCTGAAGTGATGAAGCAAGATGATGTTACCACCTTCGAAGGAAGATAAAGTTACAAGTTTCAATCTCGAAGGAAGAGAAAATTTGCGAGAAAATGGCTAAGACTTAGTATAACTCAAGTAATCAAGATGAAGACCCTCAAGTGGAAGAAGTCAAAGAACAACGCCAAGAAAGAAGATCAAGAACAGTGTGAACACATCTACAAACGGAATCTTCTAGAAGGAATAATGGACATTATGGCTCATTTATTACCCCACTTTCCTTTGTGGCGGTTTTTAGGGAAAATCGTGTTTAGGGCTGAGGTGGCACGATTCTGGCCACTCTATTGATTGTAACCCTAGCCGTCTTTTGGGACTTGGCTAGCTATATAAAGGGGGAGTCCCCCTCATTTGTAATTCATTAGAATTAGATTAGACATTGGAATAGTAGACATTGAGAGAGCATTAGCATTAGAGCTAGATAGTGTAGCATTGTAGAGCATTTTGTACAATTTGAGAAGAAAGAAAGTTTTCCCTTTGAAAAACTTTTTGAGGAGATTGTTGTGTAACACATTTTATGATAATAGATCTTTCATTGATGATGGAATTCTGCCTTGTCATGAAATGCTAGTAAAGGTTTCTTCTTCCTTTCGATTCAAGTAGCTTAATTTCATGCAAGTAGCTTACTTTGGTGTGTGGTGTTTTATTGAGATAGCTTCGCTTTTATTCCATACCACTAGCCGCTTCTGTTGATGATAAGTTCGGCCAGTGGTCAACTCCGATATTATGACGAAGTTTAACTTCGGGTTGTGGGATTTGTATGCTTATATGCTGCCGGGCCAGGATGGTGTATGTATGTTAAATTATAACTTGAACATCTTTCGCTGTTTCCCTTGAAGATTGCACCGATTTTACTGAGGCTGTTCGACGGAGGCTAGGTGAAATCCGGTTGAAGTCTATTGAAACAAAGCTCCACATATCCTGCATTTAGAATAGAACATAAACTTCTTAGGCCCTACACCCTTTTAAATTCAGTTCATTTCCGGTTAGAATTAGGAAACTTGCGCTCACCTGCCAAATCATTTGAATTACACGAAAGCCATTTGTCTGCTGTTTGTCGTTAGCCGTCGAACAATTGTGTAAGTCCCCTTGAAAATACCAGCAATATCACATCAAGCCAAACTGAGCCTATTCACACTTAAGGAACCTTGGAGTTGAAAGCATGATCTTACTCACAATCTTAGCATGTTGAATACTTTGTTCAAGAGAGGATAGAGCATCCGTTGGGAAACTTTATTCTGTGTTGGTGCGGTCTCAAAAACCACGGTCAACAGGACCAAGCAAGACGACCACCGTGAAGAACAGGTACGTGGTGATGTCAGATGAGATCCTGGAAAAATATCCGGAACTGATAGTGGAAGGGACCCCGATAGTTCGACAGAGGCTGGAGATCGCTAACAAGGTCGTGACAAATATGTCAATAGAAGCCTCGGAGAAATGCATAAAGGAGTGGTGCCGCACGTCCTCAGACATCACCCATTAAAAAAAAAACCTAAGAAAAACGCATTATGAATTTTTTATTAAAAATCTGAAACTATACGAATTTAAACCGAATTTAAACGAATTTCTTTTCTTTTTTAATAAATTCGACGAATTTTGAATTTCTAGCCGAAAATTCGGCGGATGTTGTGACAGGCCATCACCACCGAATACTTATCAAACTAGGTAGAGGCTCGGGCACTATCGGATAATACTGCACTGAGTACGGAAAGATTTATGTATGAGAAAATTGTCACAAGGTATGACATCCTAATACAAATTACCAATGACAAAGGGGGGAACTTCGTCAATCACATCATTCGACTGATGACAACAGAGTTCAAAATTCTTCATAACCTATCTAGCCCGTACTACCCAAGAGCAAATGGTCAAGCAAAGTCCACCAATAAGGTATTTGTCTTCGTCACCCACAAGTCGTGTGGCATCAAGGAGGCTAATTGGGAAGAAAGTTATCTAACGTACTATGGGCATACCGTACAACCTACAGGGTAACCACCAGCCATACACCATTCTAGCTAATGTACTATCAAGAAGCGATAGTGCCAGCCGAGTACATGGTATAGAGTTTGCGAATAGCAATGGAAATTAGACTTGGCGATATGGAGAGTTTGAAGGAGTGGTTGTTATAGTTAAACAAGCTCGTCAAACAACGAATACTTGCATAGTGGGCTGCGAAGGCAATGCAAAAGTGAAGAAAGTATTGGCACAACAAACACCTCCAATGAGCAAATTTTCAGTTGTGGCAGTTCTCAAATATAATGATCGTAATGAACTGAAGCCCGATAAATTCAAAACGAGGTGGTTGGGGCCATTTAAAATCAAAGAAGTCGGGGAGAACAAAGCCATCAAATTGGAGACATTAGACAAAACTCTTCTAAAAGACCTTATCAACAGATCCAAATTAAAGGTATACAAAGAGAGGAAGGAAGAAACAATCGCCATCAATATGCTAGAATATGCAACTACAAAGGAATCGAGAATAAGCGAAAGAAAAACTAGAGAGGAAGAAGATTGGAGAATAGGCAGAAGCCAGTTTGTACCAGAGGAAGATTGGACCACACCAGGAGGTGAAAGACTAGTAGAGGAGAGACTCGCCACCAAAAGATTGGAGGGCATTGCAGTGCCCCGGGTCCACAAGCACCTGACCAATGCTTTGTTCGAGACACCCGCCCTCTGGAAAAGGGTATGGGGTCACTAGAATTAGCATGCACCCTACGAAGGCGAACGAATGGGGTAATTGTCACATGAATTGGATGAAGAAGCACAAAAGGAGAAAGAGGAAAAAGCAGAAAAAGAGAGAAAAGAAAGAGCAGAATAGACCAAAACCGGTGAAGATGAATGGCGGAACGAAGACTAGAACAAATACTCAAAACAAATTGGACCATGCCTGAAATTGATAATGACGATGGAGGATATGTTTGTTGGGGCTCAGATGAATGGGTATAATAATGACTTAGCAATATATGCCAAAGACAACAATCGGGAGCCCCCTACACTGGTGACCTTGTACAGATTGTGGTGAGTGGTACCAAATCCAACAAGCCCACCGATCGTGGATGGAGAAAACATCACATGGTACCAGCAATATGATGAATGCTATGTGGACGGGAGTTACAAAGGTATGGATCCTACTTCGTTGGTTGATAATTTTTTATTTGAAATATATGGGAATGTGTTGTGGAGGAATTCTACAAGAGGCCCCCTTTTATGTGTAAGTGGAGATATGTTTCAGAGGTAAAAGTTAGAAAAAAATGATGAAATAAGGGGCCGAAAGAGAAAAAATGAAAATGAAGGAGAAAAAAGGAAAAAGCAAAAAACAGAAAAAATGATAGAAGTGGAAAAAATGGAAAATTAAAAATCAAAAAATATTGAAGTAGAAGGGAGAAAAAAAAAAGGACAATTATTAAAATAAAAGCACAAAATATCAAAAAATTAAAAATGAAAATAAAGAAATAACAATTATGAAAAAACAAAAGATTAAGATACTGAAGATAACAAAGACTCAAGACAAGAAGATCATACAAGAGAAGAACAAGTTGGTTGTACGACCTAAGAGAGAACAAGGAAAGTACATAACAGTTTGGGTGGAGCGACAGCAATGAAGACCATGGTGGCATGAATAATGTTTGAACGAGTGCTAGGAATAGACGTATGACAGAAGGAGAAGATAGCGTACAGCTTGAGCATCTTCCTATACGATGATAGGAGATCGGGTACAACGTACGACCTGCTAAAGAAACTGCTCATGGTGTATGACGAATCAAAGAAAGTGCTCACAGTGTATGGCAAGTCATACGACCTGTTAAAGAAATTGCTTACGGTGTATGATGAGGCAAAAACAAGGCTACGAACGACGAACTCAGAGCAGAAAAATCAAACGTCGTACAGGAGTATGGGGAACAGTCGTGCAAGAGCATAAAATCGTACAACCAAGCAAGAAACGAATCCCTTAGACTGGAGTCATACACCAAAGGATTGATGCAGTACGCCAAAGAAGGGAGCTCACACGTGGGAATAAGATTAAGTATAGACAAAAAGAAGCCAAAGCTGTACGACCATTGCAAATCAATTCGTCCATACAACCGCACAGCGTAAAGAGGAATTCAAATTTGTGACAGTTACAACAATTGTTGGGTTTTTAGAAGAAGTATATTTAATTGGTGTCTGGTCTTGAGAAGTTATATATTTAATTGGCATTGGGAGAGTCACTGTGAAAAAACGCCTACAACCATGGACACAAACGGCAAAGGGAAGAAAATTGCACATTACAGGCCAAAGATTGTATTGGCCAAACAAAGCAAAAAGAAGATGGATGTGTAGACTAGGGTCGACGCACTCACCTGGGACTGCTTAACCAAAAGTGAATGCAAACAATGGTGGCAAAACACGTAGGACGATCATGTCCTCAAGGTGGCCCTTTGGCATGCCCAAAGTAGATAAAGCAACATTACTTCCATTTTTTAACACTTGGGAATTCGAGCCACACCTCAAAGCAATGGTAAACAATTATTGTAGGCATGCACACAAGTCGGTGATAGATTACAAAGGATGCATGGTGACAGTCTCATTTTGGCTAGCCGACTTTCAAAGGGTGTTTTGGATTCTAGCATCAGGTGCAAGGGTGAACAAACCAAACAACAAGTTCACCCAATAGCATAAGGAGACAACGGTGAAGAGGGTTTGCAGAACCGACCTCGCCCAATAGGAGAAAGATAGCAGTTGGAATGTTGGTAACCGAGGGTTGAGAAAAAACTTCTTGGCCACATCGGAGTGGAAGTGCATTATGGATTTGATGAAGTGTAAACTAATGGGGGCCAACCGAGCTTCATACATTGCAATATGGATGATTGATTATATGGTAGGGCTCAGTATCGGAAAGGTGTATAATTGGTCAAGGTTGTTGTCAAAGAGAATCAGGGAGTTTCTATCATAGAAGCATAAGGCATTTTACATGATGTAGCATGTGATAGCCCTTCTATTAGATGCATCCATACATAGGTCCTTACTAATAAGTGGGGAAAGTTCCAACCTGTGGCTCATATAGATCCAACGTTGCCCACTGCATTTTATTGGACATCATTAGATATTACCATCAAAGGAGAGGATTCATCCCAGCTAAGGACGAAGAGGAAACAAAGGGAAGCATTGGTGGAGGCATCGGGTGACAATGCAAAGGAGGAGGAAGAGCCCATAGAGTTGTCTTCCTCAACATTGGCCACCACACCACTAACAAAAGAGGAGGTATCGGTGGTAGGGGATACACATTCAACACCAAACATGGACATAGATGAAGCAATTCTAGTGACGACTTCCATCAAACTACCACCCTTGTAGGTAGCGACATTCACATTGCCAGCACCATCGGTGATTGTACCAATTGCACCATTGGTGGTTGCACCAGCATTAGTTACACCATCGATGGTAGTATTGGTGGTAGTTGCATCGCCTGGTGCATCGGCAAGAATGCCAAGTGCACTAGGAGGACTGCCAACCTCATTGGCAAGATTCCTAGCACCATCGACAGCACAACCAACTTCACCAGGAGGACCACTAGCCTCATCGGCAGGACTGCCAGCACCACTAGCAAGACCACCAACACCATCGGCGGGACTGCCAGCTGCATCGGCTAGACCGCCAGCACAACCGACGAGACTGCCAAGTGCACCAACAGTAGCCTCAGTTATAGTTTTTCCACCATCAAATGCATTGCCAGCAGATACCTCAACACCTACAAATGTGGCGCACATCTATAATTGGTTGAACACACTCGGCCTACCATTGGAGGTTCCAACATTTCAATCAACGATCCCCTCAGGAGCTTCGGTCGAGGGTCTGGAATAAGAGTGCACACCCATGGTGATTTAGGGTGAGGGCCCACAACAGAGCTTTAAAGCCATGTTGATGAAGGGAGGAGTGCAGCGGGATTTTCCAGTCATGAGATCGGGTAGTGTAGAACCAACTTCGACATAGGCACACCCATAAGTAGTAGTACACGCATAGGAGGATGGGGGGCCATCACAAAGACAATCGATGGTAGTAGAGGGGTTAGCACCGCCCAACCCATTGGGTGAGGAGGAGGATGAGTCGAGGCGAACAAAGGGGTGGATACTTGAGCTCTCCATGCCAGATGAGTCCAACCCTCTAGGGATGGTGTAGAGATACATCGAAGAGCTCTAGTCCATGGCAACATTCATGCACGATGTTGGGGACATATCTAAGAAACTTGAAATAGGCCAGTCCCCATTGGTGGCGAAGGAGGCTCAGAGGATACTGGTGTTTGCTCAGATAGGGTGTGAAGTGGAGTTTGCCTAATGCTTTATGACGCAGAGAGAAAAACCAACGAACACTTCATTCTACTATCACAAGCTATCTACAATTTACAATTAATGAATGACAATACTTTATCCAAAAATTGCAGCAACAAATACTCCACTCAGTTTTCACAGATTACACGGTTGCATGACTTCGCAATTAAATAATTATGAATTGAAAATTACATTTGTCAATCAAGTTCAAATTAAAGTTCTGGTTTACATATGATAAATGACTAAAAGCAATTCAACTTCATTTATCCAATTTCATGAAACAAACATTTACAACTCTATACATTTGCTCCTTTGATATGTGCCCAAGGGCACTTTAACTACAGCTTGCCATTCATCCTTTTACCTTCTTTCTCTGCTTGGCATTACCTGTGGTGCACACCTTTGCACATTCTATTTCCTCTGCCCCAAATTCCAATCTGCTTACTCACACCTCCTTTTAGCATTAATAATCTGCAAAATTATTACTCTCCATGACTATTGCAGCCTCTTCCTTATGCCTGTGCAGTCCTTGTTGTCTCTTATCTATGCATTCTCTTCTTTTAATTGAAACTTAAACTTATTTTATACGCTGCCCCCTTCCTCTCATTTCAATCTGTTGTTTGAAAAATTTAAAATGTGAAGAACATGAGCACAGCCCCTTTGTTCTCTTCCTTTTCGAAGCCCCTCAATCACTTCATTTTATTTGTATTTTATTAAATCTGCCCTCTTGCATGCGGTTCTTCTACTCTCTCCCTTTCTGCTGCAGCGTGGGTCCTCTTCTCTACCAAATAATAGTTTACTATTTTTTTTATCTGCAAACCCTCTATCTTCTTTGTTTGGCGCCAATACTCAGGGAATTCAAACAGGTTTTAATTTCAAATTGAAACAGCCAAATAATTAAGATTACAACAGCCAAGACAATCCCATGGCCTCCTTAATCCCTTGACCTCCCTTTCCAAAAGATCTCATGCGCCAAAACTAAGGAATGTCTTTGATTTTTGGTTTCTTTTAATTCTTCCAAATGCAACTTACTACTCAATCTGCCACACCCAGCCAGTCAAAATGCCACGCCCTAGCCAATTCATGTGGTTTTAAAATATAGACAACATTTGATTTGTTTTCTATGGAGCCAAAAAAAAACCCACGTCAAAGTCCAATCGCCCCTTAACATGAATTAATCTCCTTGCCAAACCATGCGCTAGAATTTGTTTTCAATTTCACATTTTTTGACTTAAAAGGAAATATAAACAGCAACAAAGAAAATTGAATCGTCCATGCCTAATATGCATTGGAAGGTAAAATATATAAACTATTAAAGGCAGCAACGAAACATTTAAATTGGTCCCATGTGCTTGGACGTTGCAGATTTCACAAATTCAAAACATGAATTGCCACATGCTAGTCGCTCCAACCTGCACACTCTGCCAAAAGCAAAAACAAAACAATCAAATGCAATCAAATTAAATTAATCATTTTTTTGGGCGATGCAGGATTGCAATTACACCTGGGATGCTCCTGCATCATTTTACTACAAGAGGATGGCCTAGAGTAGAGACCCTAGCAATGCGGAAGGCATGGCACCCAGCAAAACCCTTGGTTGGGGGGAGAGAGGGATGCATAGTTTCAGCCTTGTACAATATAGAGGCATCCTTCAGAGATGTCTTCTATCGGTTGAAATGACAGATGGCATCTACTGACGAAGCAGTGTAAGCAAAATTGAGGCTTTACAGCTGGTTCAGATGGTACAAGAGGAGATGATTGAGAACACAAAGAAATTTCAGGTGCAACTTGCTCAACAGACTTAGCTTACTGCCACTGAGAGAGCCAGAGCATCAACCTTAGAGGCCAACGTGTTAGAGGTAGAGAGGGAGGCAAAGAAGAAGATGACGGACATGGAGGCTCAGCTCGCAGCGAAGGTGAAAGAGGTAGATCAGGCCAAACGCTAGGTGATGGAGGTTGCCCTCATGGTGAAGGCGGACAGGGAGCGAGAGATTATGGTACAGCATCAGCTACAGTTACATACAGGGGAGGTTCGTAGGCTACGAGAGCTACGCTCGCCGGCTTCTACTCTGACGTTATCCATCCATCCAAGGACATCCTTTCACCCTTCCTCTTCCCAATAGTCAATTTTTTTTTGTAATCCCCATTTTGTTGTAATGTCGTCTGGGAGGTGACTTGTTTTGGGGGGGATGATGTAGTCAACCATGTAAGTAATTAATTATGTTAGTCGACCAAGTAGTACGTAAATAAACAAATAATACTTTGTGCACAGTAAAAGGAATTAGTATAAGTTGTGATTGGGAAATTGATCCACGACAGTTGATTAGTTTGGCTGTGTAGTTGCCGACGGTTGGTGTCCTCAACCAACGTCGGCCAACTATATATATTGGCAATTCAATTATAGTCGGGGACAACATGGATGTGATATGATGTGATGAATTTCTATTTGATGAATGAAAATACCAATCCAATATTCTGTGCATTTCATTTGTAATTGCTATGTTTTGTTACTATTATTATTTACTTTCGTTTACTCTATATTCATTGGTTAAGTCACTTAGCAAGTAAACATTTGCGAGTAGACACCCTTGGCTGGTCACCAAGGTTACTTCAAGACTTCAAACAGATTTGGGAGAGGTTCACATGGAAGGGGCTCAAGGATGAGGCCCTCAAATATGTCAAAGAATGTCAAATCTATCAACAGAACAAGAATGAGCATACTTTTCATGTAGGGTTGTTGCAGACCTTGCCTATTCCCAACCAAAAATGGGAAAGTATCTCCATGGATTTCATCATGAGCTTGCCTAAGGTGCAAGGAAGGGATTGTATTTTGGTTATTGTTGATAGATTGACAAAATTTGCACACTTTTTTGCCATTTCTATAGCATTTACAGCAGCTCAGGTTACTAATTTGTTCTTCAAAGAAGTGTTCAAGTTGCACGGGTTGCCCAAGAATATTGTGAGTGATAGGGACAAGAAGTTTCTAAGCATGTTTTGGCAAGAGGTATTCAGATTTAGTGGTACTATGCTCACCCCAAGCACCAGTTATTATTTGCAAACTGATGGGCAAACCAAAATTGTTAAAAAGTGGCTAGAAGGGTACCTCAGAAATTATGTTTCTAGACAGCAAAAAGCTTGGGTGAGATGGCTCCATTTGGGTGAATATTGTTACAATTCTTCATATCGCATGTCCATCAAGATGTCTCCATTCATGGCCTTGTATGGATACGAAGCTCCCAGCTTCATCGACATACTATTTGGTAATAGTAGAACTCCCCATGCCAAGGATTTGCTGCAACAAAGTTAGGACATTTTGAAATACTTTAAGGAAAACCTCCAGCATGCCCAAAATCAGCAAAATTTGTATGTTGATCAGCATCGTATTGAGCATGTGTTCGAGGTTGGAGACATGGTTTATCTGACACTTCAGCCTCACAGATAGTCCACTCTCAAGAAGAGTGGAGCAGAGAAACTGAAGCCATGTTTCTATGGCCCATTCAGAATCTCCAAATGGATTGGAGAAGTGGCTTACGAGCTAGAGCTATCAAAGAGTAGCAAAGTACATAATGTCTTCCATGTGTCACACCTCAAAAAGGCGCTTGGACACAATGTTGTTGCTTCCAGAGGGGAAGAATCTACCAGTCGAGGATGCCACTTGGAAGAATGAGCAGATATTGCAACATCCAAACTTGGGGACAAGCAATCTTGGGGAGGGAGGACTGTAATGTCCCCTTCTTAATTCTTATATGTTCAATGGCCATTAGCCTATTTTCCAAAGTTCTCGTAGGCTAAATAGAAGGGTAAGGGGACTCCAAGATCCTTGGAGGATGCAATGGCAGCAATTCTTGGTTTCTTGTGTTGGCTTTGAGCTCAGGGATTGATTTTGGATTGAATGACACTCTCCGCAGTGTTATCGAACAATGTGGGTGTTCTCCAAACTTCTTGGAATGCACATCTATTTTAAGAAAGTCTCAAAAATGGCCTCATTCACTCATCTAGTGTCTCCATGTCTCATTGGTTTAGTCAGAATTGGATTTTGATGTAATGTCCCCTCCTAGCCTCTGAGTGGTGTTTTTCCTTTAACCTATTCCAGAGTTCTCATAGGCTAAACAAAATTGGTAAGGGAACTCAATTCCAATCCTTTCTGTTGGGTTTTCGGAGTTTTCGGTGGACTTTCTATTTTTAGCAAGGGACCAATCCAGTGCTTACTGTTTGCAGTAAGTCATTTGCAATATCAATTTTTATACCAACTTGAGTCTTTGGTGTTTTACTATCTTTAGTACTTACTAAAAATAGTAAGTTTATTTTTGGTCAGGTTACTCTCAGCAATGTTATCTTAGTTGAGGCGTTGGGTTGCTAAGGTTTGATTATTTTAATACTGTATTTCCTCTCTTGAAAGTGAATTTACTAAAGTTATTTTCTAACTTTAAGTTACAGGTCGGAGGGGATATGTTTTTGTACCTTGGCGCCTAGTGCATTGACTTAAGGTTGTTTTAAAGCATCAGAATCGCTTTTGAAGGCTGAATAAGAGGGGGATGCCTAGAGGCTAAGTATGAGTTACAAATTAAAATAAAAAAAAGGCAAAGGGGAAAAAAGGATTTGCTTTTGGAGGGAGCACTTTTTCAAACCTCATTTTGCCCTAATTCTTCATTGTGACTTTATAAACTCATTTTGAAGCCTCATTTCAGTAGGTTGAAATGATTGCATAAGGAGATGTTGCTGGAATCATTCCAAAGGTTTGTAAACAGGTGTTGACGACAAAAACCCTTGGCATTGAGGAGTTGGTTTCGGTAGTGCAATATCTACCCTAGCTGGTTGAGGTGTGGTTCCATCCAGGGATCACTTTCAAAGCTTCATTGTTGCAGTTTTAGACAAACAGGATGAAGATATTTGAGTATTTTTGATGTGTGGATAGTTGGGTTTTGGTTTGTGGTAGTATAGCTTCTTTTTGGTGTGATTTTCAAAGTGTTTTGAAGTGGTTTTAGTGATTTTTGGGCATTCTGGCAACTGGGTCTGAATATGTGTAACATACACCCATAGTTTTTTTTTTTGAAATCTTTTGTTTGTTGGTTTACTTGTTCAATGATGTTTTTGTGATTGTTTTCAATGCATTTGCAAGAGTATAGAAC
Organism: Sequoia sempervirens; assembly: GCA_007258455.2. NCBI lineage: Eukaryota > Viridiplantae > Streptophyta > Pinopsida > Cupressales > Cupressaceae > Sequoia > Sequoia sempervirens. The sequence goes on from VDFB02193867.1 coordinate 403,934,528, forward strand.
ATGAAGAGTGTTAGTTTTACGATCAGATGTAAATAAGCAGATTTTAATTCAAATTCAAACAAATAGACATGGCATATACCTTGGGAAAACCCTCCTCTTGAGGGAGAAAAACCCAGCAACAATATATCACTTATATATTGAATATAAATCAACAATGATCTTTACAATGAGGCCGATTACAAGACCAAACAACAGCACCAACTCGATGCAATATCTTGATGATAATATCGCCCTTCAAGAAGACAATAATTCGACCTCCTCGAGACTTCGATCTGCTCTTGAATGAATCACACTTGAGTGAACTCAAACTGTGGAACCATGCGGAATGAATGTATGAATATGTTCATGAAGAACAAAGAGCAACTCAAATATATACATGAGGGAGAGAGAGATCGCGTCCTTTCAAGATATCATGTCGGCCTTCTTCATGAACCGATGTGACTCCTGTTGTACCCCAAAATTAAAATTTTTGTTACACTTAGACATTTTGAAGAAATGAGTGAAAGTCTTGTTAAATCAGTCAAAAAGGTCAAAATTTGGGTGTGCATGTCTTGCATGAGGGGTTAAAACGCAAAATTTTCAAAATCTGACGATCTGGGTTTGCTAAGAGCGACCTAATCTACAAAACCCAGATCTCAATTTTTCATCCCTACTTTTTAGGAAAATTGCTATTTTTAGAAATTTTCTAAAAATAGTAACTTTTCGGGTTTTTCCGTTTCTTTTGAACGACACAAAACTTTCTAAAAATAGAAAGTTGGTCCCATTGCTTCCAAACTGATTTTGATTGGCTCAAAATACTTCCATATCGTAGGCTGGTGCAGTCAGAATCTCAAAATAATCAGTTTTGCCCTAGTGGGTCTATTCTGCTTTTTCAGAAGCATATCAGGAGCTCTGAGGTCATCAATGGAGGTTAGTCAGCTGCCAGGCGTCAGATTCAACACTCAAAGCATTGAACGGAAGGCGAGTTATTAAGCAAGCACGAAGAAAGGAGAAGGTGAAAAAACTGTGAAAATTTTCTAACACTGCTTGTCATGGGCACCCCTGGAGAGAATAGGCGCCCATCTTTTTAGGGCATTAAAAGTTGAAATTAGGGTTTGAGCCTCCAATCAAAGTTGCTCAGTTCTCTTCCAGCTCCGCAAAGAATCCGACGGTGCAGTCATCAGATCATCCAATTGTCTGGGATTCAGAGCCAAACAGGGAAGATTCAAACAAAAGTCAGAAATGAAAAACATGAAGATTATCAAAATTTGACTAAGTATGAGAACTTTGGGTGCCCCAGGTGAAGAAGGGCGCCCAGCTTTTTGGAGCAACTAACTCAGCAGTTAGGGTTTGTGAATATGCTCAATCTTTTCAGTGTTCAGCCAGCTCCGCAACGCCTGTCTCCGTCAAAGCATTCGACTGTCCAATCTCTAGCAGATTCAGATCAAAGTGGAACATACAGAATAGAGTTTGAACTTGAAGATGGAAATCAAGAAAATGGCCAAGTCTGGAGGGTTTGGGCACCCCAGGAGAGAAGAGGCGCCCAAGTTTTCAAGGGCCTAAACAAATGAATTTGCAGATATAGCTTGAACGTGATTTCTTTAGAGTTGATCTGGCTCTCCAACGAGATATTCAGCACGTCAATCAGAGTTTGCAGTCGCCAAATACGAGAGGCTGAACGGAGGGTTTGATGAGAGCTAAGAATTGAGATTCAAAAGCAAACATGAGGAGAAAAATATTCTAAGTCTGGTGAGTTTGGGAGCCCTAGCTTGCCAGGGGCGCCCAAGCTTTTGAAGGCCCAAACTCAACTGTTTGATGAAGTTTCTCCCAGGAGTCCCCTTTTAATATCTCCTTACCTTCGCAACAAGCATAACCATTAGTTCATTCGATGCCCAGATCACCAAATTCGACAAGATCATCTGTGGAAGAGGAGTTAATGAAGAAATTGAAAATCATAAAAAATGGCCAACTCTGGACAAAATGGGCGCCCCTGGAGGAAATAGGCTCCCATGAATTCGAAGGTCGAAATGAAGTTTTTAGCCAGAGACGCCTCAAGAACGGGCTAGGCTCCGTGATGAATCATTCAGCTCGCTCATCAGATTAGTCTACAAGCCGGAGATCGAGGTCAAAGTAGGGGGTCAAAGTTGTGTAATGTTGAAAATATCAAAAAAATGACTAACTTTAGCCAGAGACGCCTCCAGAACAGGCTAGGCTCCGCGATGAATCATTCAGCTCGCTCATCAGATTAGTCTACAAGCCGGAGATCGAGGTCAAAGTAGGGGGTCAAAGTTGTGTAATGTTGAAAATATCAAAAAAATGACTAACTTTAGCCAGAGACGCCTCCAGAACAGGCTAGGCTCCGCGATGAATCATTCAGCTCACTCATCAGATTAGTCTACAAGCCGGAGATCGAGGTCAAAGTAGGGGGTCAAAGTTGTGTAATGTTGAAAATATCAAAAAAATGACTAACACTGCTTGAAGTGGGCGCCCCTAGCCAAGAAGGGCGCCCAACTTCTCATGCCTTAGTAAAATTTTCAAGATTTTCAAAATTTCCAAGTTTGTGAGATGAAAGATGGACGCCCAGGTTCAATGAACAGAGGTTTTTAGGGTTTTGAGGATGAAAGCAAAAGAAAGCAAGCTTATTTCAAACCCGAAGTCTATTTAATACATCATTTCAATGCAAAATTAATCATTTTTGTAGGTGGCGTCCCAAGGAGAAAGTTGGAGCAGCAAGTTTGAAGAATTTTTCATGATTCAAGAAATCAAGTTTGCTGGTTATTCATCAAATTTTTCAGACCAGCAAGCATAAGGCCTTGCTTTTTCAAGCTTTTTCATCTAGAAGATCAAAATTTTCAAGAAGGCCAAGATTTTCAAGTTTTCAGCCATCTGGGTCTTTTCATCTCATTCTTCTGAAGAAATTTTTGAGAACTTCATCAAAGTTGCAGCAACTGCTTTTTATTTGCATGTCAGTGAAATCCTCAGTGCATTCAGTTTTTAATCATCTGGGTCCTCTCAAATCAATCTTCTGAAGAAAACCCATATCACAGCTTTTTTAAAAAAAATTCAAATTTTAGGGTTGGCTGCTTTTTCGATCAGCCATCAGTGTTTTGCAAATCTGATCAACTGGGTCCATTTCTAAGTGTATTCTGAACAAAACCCAGGTGCAAACTTTTTTCGTGAAAAATTGAAGAAATTAGGGTTTGCTGCTTTTTCAGTCTAAAATCAAAATTTTCAAAAACGGACAATCTGGGTTGTCTTGCAACGAAGTTCTTAGCAAAACCCATATCTCAAAAAAAAATTCAAAAGTTTGTCCGTTGGAAGAAGAAAAATCAGCATTCTAAAAATAGTAAATTGCTCAAAACTTGTCTGAACATAGGCGAGTTTACAGTCATTCTTCAAGATTTTTGAAATGGAGTACACTCCCAATGTTTTCAAGACTGAATCAGCTCTCTATCATGATTACATCAAAACAGCTGAGACCGACTTGCATCACATTAAGCCAATGTTTGATCTACACGCTTTGGAGAGCGCAGGCAACACCACCATCAGAAACCTAGGACACTTTGGACTCCTTGCAGCAGCGTCTATTCCTATATCAGTTCAGAGTCTCGAGTCCGTAATCGCTTGCATCAAGCATTACAACCCGGCTACAAGGGAGATTCAATCAGTTGGTGGCAGAATGAATCACCTTGCCATGATGTCAGCAAAATTTGAAAAAGCGGCCAATGAGGTTGAAGATTTCCTAAGATCAATTGCAGATAGAGAAGATATCTTGGAAAAACGCAATTTTGCTATTGATGGGATCCGAACCGGGACATAGTTTCCAACTTTTTAGTGAATATTATAGAGATTTAAAGCAACTTTCTTCTAGAAGCTTTCTTTCCGCTTTCTTTCTATTCTTGGAATAATTCTTATCCATTTTTTGAGAAGAGAAAGAAGATAAAGTGTAATAGTTGGCGTTTCCCGCTTTTCCTGCTTTCTTAGGTGTTAGATGTTATCTTCTTTCTAGATTTAGAAATAAAGCTTGCTTACTAAGCAAGCCCTAGATTGTGAAAGCAAGGAGATTTTAGGGTTTCCTACTCCTCTGCTTGCCTATAAATAAGAGTCTTTGCTCATTAGTTTTCTATAACCATGCTAGTGATAACAAAACGTTGAGCCTATTGTGCCTTCTATTTGTTATTCAAGTGTTGTTCAATTGTTTTATGATAGCAAATTGTTGAGTCTCTTTTAGCCAACAAGGAGTTATTGTAATTGTTGTTCTCTTTGTGTAAGAACAAGATTGCAAGCCTCTTTAGCTGCAATTTCTTGTTCCAGGCATGTTAGTAGTAGATTTTGTTCCAGAAGTTTGAGAAATAAAATCATGAGCCTCCTTTGCCTTGGTATAATGTCTCAGATTTCCGTTATTTATGTTATGCTTTTATGATCTTAATTTCAGCTTACATTGAAGTGTGTAGATGTTTGTTGGAAAAGAGTTTATTGAAGCACTTTGTCAGAGAATCAACCTTGTTAATTTCTAGTTTCTCTTGCTCTGCGTATTACTTGAGAAGTTAGAAACGTCTTTAGCTTAAGTTAGTCATAGTTGAAGTTCTTAAAACAGAAAATCTCAACTACGGCATTTGTGTTTAATAAACCTTGTGCTCTAGCTGATTAAAAAGATAGGCAACTTAGTTCTTAGTTTACTTTCTTTCAACACCATCAGCAAGAGAGAGCTTCCCCTCCTAATTTGAAGAGCAGTTTTACTGTGCATAGCTGTCCGTTTCAAATACGCATTCCAGAGGTGCGAATTTAAACGCCAACAACTCCAAGAGGGTGGCGGAAGAGATGAAGTCGGCCTCAACAAATTATTTAACAATAATTAAATATTCTATTGTTTACATGTGAAGCGCCTCTTCACATTAATATCCGCTCCAATAAATTAAATAGCCGATAAGGCTATATTGAATTTATTGCTTCAAGACGTGGTTGGAAGTGATGATCAATGCTACCAACATCAACACTCCCTCTTAGCTAGGGAAGAAGACTTCCAACTATCCAAGGTCATGGAGTCTCTCAATATGACACCCACAATGGCTACACCCATATGTGGAAAGAGCTCATCACGGAGTCACTCAACATGATATCGACCATCATGGCTACTCCCATGTATGGCAAAGTATGTGTGTACAAGTGCCCATCACAGAATCACTCAACATGATGTCGTCGTCTCATCATGACATCCACCATGGCTACTCCCAAAGGGTGGATAACACAAGTACAAGGAAATTATCACAGAGTCTCTCAACGTGATGTTGTCATGGAGTCACTCAACATGACATCCACCATGGCTACTCCCAGAGGGTGGAAACAAGGGCTTTCACCTCAAATTTCTCTCGCAGAGAAAGATGCATTAACAAGGGCTTGCACCTCAAATCTCTCTCACAGAGAGAAATGCATTTAAAGCAAATCATAGAAGATCACTAATGCTGAGACTCCCTCTCAGCTAGGGCTTCATTCTCCACAACTCCAAGTTTGTCTCAAAAGTACACAAACTTTATTCTAGAGAGAGGCTTGGTGAGAATATCGATTGTCTGCTCATCAGTGCTAATGTATCTCAATTGGATCGCTTTCCTCAATACCATATGTCGGATGTAGTGATATTTGATCTCAACATGTTTTGTTCTGTCATGGAACACAAGGTTGACAGAAAGCTTCACATAGCTTTGATTATCAAAATGAATGACAGTTGGCTCCAATGATTGTTTGAACAATCCTGCCAGAAGCTTCCGAAGCCACACTACTTCTCGGGCTGCCACACAAGCTGCAATATACTCGGCCTTTGTGGTGCTTAGTGCCACTGAAGATTGCTTCCTACTATACCAGGATATCATCGCAGACCCCAAACTAAAGCAACATCTAGAGGTACTCTTTCGATCAGCTACACACCCTGCCCAATCAGAATCAGAATATCCTTGTAGCTCTAGGTCCACACTAGAAGAGTATCTCAAGCCATGTCCAACTATTCCTCGCAAGTATCTCAAGATATGCTTCGCTGCAACTAGATGTATTTGCCTTGGTTCACACATGAACTGACTAAGTGCACTCACAACATAGCAAATATTAGGTCGAGTACTGACTAGATACATTAACGATCCAATCAACTGCCTTTACATAGTAGGATCCACCGGATCTGAACTAGCTGCAGACTCTTTTAGCTTCTGTAAGTTGGTCTCCATAGGTGTGGACATGGATTTGCAATCCATCATACCAAATCTCTTCAGGATGTCTATTGTATACTTCCCTTGACTCAGAATGATCTCATTAGGCCTTTGCCATACTTTTAAACCAAGGAAGTAATGCATTTACTTAAGATCATTTCAAATTCAAAAGCCAACTCCTTGCATTTGATAATGAGGTGTTCTCCTGTAAGAAATAGATCATCAACATAGAGAACCAAGATCAATGCCTCACCATTAATTACCTTGAAGTATAGGTTTGAATCAACATCATTCTTGGAAAAGCCCAAGCTCAATAGGTAATGATCAATCCTCTCATACCAAGCACAAGGAGCCTTCCTAGGGCCATACAAAGCCTTCTTCAATCTACAAACATGAGACTCCTTCCCATGAATTTCAAAGCCATCAAGTTGCTCGATGTATACCTCTTCTTCGGTCACACCATTAAGGAAAATTGTCTTCACGTCCATCTGATGAAGCTTCCAACCCTTAGCTGCTGCAATAGCAATAATGGTCCTGATGGATGTATAGCGAGCAACCAGAGCAAATGTTTCTTCATAATCAATTCCCTCTTTCTGAGAGAAACCTCTAGCCACAAATCTAGCCTTGTACTTCTCAATGCTTCCATCAGCCGCATGCTTGATCTTGAAAAGCCACTTAGAAGATACAATAGATTTTCCTTCTAGTCTAGGTACAATATCCCAAACATCGTTCTTGAGGATAGATTGATATTCTTCAGCCATAGCATCTCTCCATCCTTGCTGACTTGTAGCTTCCTCAACACTGGAAGGCTCAGATTCAATAATTTGACTCATCAATGCAACATAGCTCGGAAACTTCTGGGGCCTTTTGCTTTCTCTAAATGTTCCTCTAGGGGCTGCAACCCTTTCTACCTCCTACATTGTTTGCCCAGCCCAAAGAGGTATTTTTCGACTGATAACAATGTCTCTCGGCCCATCAGTAGGTTCCAAAGGCTCAACAGGATCACCATCTTCTTTTGGTTCGGTAGACTCCCTCTGAATCTCAGGAGTATGGTCAACTTCCATGTCCTGAGGAGTCTCGTGGTCTTCATTATCTATCTCCATGAAAGAGCCTTTAGATCTCTTGACTACAGCATCTTCTTCAAATGTAACATCCCTGCTGATCTCTATCTGTTTCTAGCCTGGAATGTAAATTTTGTATGCTTTTGAAGACTCACTGTAGTCCATAAATATTCCTTTCTTGCCAGAAGGTTCCAATTTAGTCCTTTTATCTTTCGGCACATGAACATACACAAGACAGCCAAAGATTCTCAAGTGACTAACTTTAGGCTTCACCCCTGTAAAGGCTTCTTCAGGAGTCATTTTCTCCAAGATATGATAAGGGCTCCGATTATGAACATACACAGTCGTTCTAGATGCTTCAGCCCAAAGGAAGGTTTGCAAATCTTGATCATGGATCATGGCTTTAGCTGCTTCTACAATGGACTTGTTCTTCCTTTCTGCAACACCATTTTGTTGTGGATTGTAAGGGACACAAAACTCCCTCTTAATTCCTGCCTCAACACAAAAGTTACAGAAGCCTCTATAGATGTATTCTCCTCCATTTTCAGATCTCAAAACTTTGATCCTCTTCCCAGACAAGTTCTCTACTTGAGCTTTAAATTCTTTGAATTTCTCAAGTACTTCTTCAGATTCTTTAGTCTTTAAGAAATAAATCCAAGTCTTTCTAGAGTAGTCATCAATGAAAATTACATAATACAAGAAACCACTCAAAGAAGCAACAGACATTTGACCACACAAATCAGAATGAACAAGATCTAAAATACATTTGGATCTACTCTCACTATTATGAAAGGGACCTTTAGTATTCTTACCCAAAGCGCATCCTCGGAAAGTACCTTCATGCTCTTGGCTGAGTTTAGGAAGGCCAGTGACCATCTCCATGGATGGAAGTGCTCGAAAATGAAGTTGAGGAAGTCTTCGATGCCATAGCTCACTTGAACTTGTTGAATCATGCAACAATGCTTGCAATGGACGAGTGGAAAGTCTGTAGAGACACTCTTGCCGAACACCAATCACTCGAGCTATCTTGATGCTAGAGTTCTTCAGCCATGCCAGAACTTTTCCTTCGGAGAATGCAACTTGATATCCCTTGTCCTCCAAAGCTGAGATTGAAACAAGGTTCCTCTTGATGCCTTGAACAAATAACACATGGCTCAATTGAAGAGAGATGCTGAAATCTAAGTGAAGAAAGGAGGTTCCAACACCTTTCATGGAATAGCATGCATCATCTCCAATTATGACTTGAACGCTTGTATCTCTTTCCACCAAATCTGAAAGATGTTATCTAAATCCAGTAATGTGACGAGAGGCACCACTATCAATCAACCAAGTGTTGCCATCCGTAGGAACATTGCTTGATAGGGCTGAGATGAATAGGAATCCATTTGAATTATCCCTTGAATCCTTCTGCGGAGAGACCTCACCCATATCCGCAATAGAAGCATGTTGTTTAGGTCTAGTTGGACAATCTTTCGCATAGTGGCCAAACTTGTCACATCTGAAGCATTGAATATGGGAAAGATCCTTCTTCTTGGATTCAGGAGCACCATCCAATCTTCTATCTCTGTTCCTCTTGAAGTTTCCTTTCTTCCCTTCTCTTCCTTTTTTCTTTGAACAATGAACAGCAAGAACATGAGTGTCTTCATTGGTAGAACTTTTTCCATTGCCTCTCGCTGCCAATCTTGATTCTTCTTGGATACAATCTGCTCTAAAGCGATCAAACTTAGGTAGTTTTGATCTCCCACTAATGCCTTGAATGAATGGCTCCCAAGATTGAGGAAGGCCATTAAGTGCCAACATGACCAGGTCCTTATCATCATCCATATGACCAATGGTGCAAAGCTGATCTCTCAACTCGGTGATCTTCATGAAGAAGGAGATGATAGAATCTCCTTTCGCCATCTTGATATGGTGGAGCTATTGTCTCAATGCAAGAGCCTGGCTTGTATTATTGATCTCATACATATCCTCCAAGGTCTTGAACATTTCTTTTGCTGTCTTCAACTTGGAGATAATCGGCACAAGGTGGTCCTTTATAGAATCAACCAAAATCTTCTTTGCCTTAGTGCCAATCTTCTTCCATTGTCACTTCTCATTCTCATCGGAAGGTTCGGGAACATCGCTCTCCACGAACTTAGCAATCTCATTTTCTTCCAATGCGACCAACACTCTAAAATTCCAAGAGGTGAAGTTGGAAGCACCTTCAAGTCTATCTTCGACTTTGAGCCCGTTCACCATTTTGAAGAAAAGATAGACACAAGAAGATGCGAACAAGAGTGGAAGAACTTCGCTGCTTATAGAAATCTGATCACGATCTTCTTAAACCCGCTCTGATACCATGTTAGTTTTACGATCAGATGTAAATAAGCAGAATTTAATTCAAATTCAAACAAATAGACAAAGCATATACTCTGGGAAAACCCTCCTCTTGAGGGAGAAAAACCTAGCAACAATATATCACTTATATATTGAATATAAATCAACAATGATCTTTACAATGAGGCCGATTACAAGACCAAACAACAGCACCAACTCGATGCAATATCTTGATGATAATATTGCCCTTCAAGAAGACAATAATTTGGCCTCCTTGAGACTTCGATCTACTCTTGAATGAATTGCACTTGAGTGAACTCGAACTGTGGAACCATGCGGAATGAATAAATGAATATGTTCATGAAGAACAAAGAGCAACTCGAATATATACATGAGGGAGAGGGAGATCGCGTCCTTTCAAGATATCACGTCAGCCTTCTTCATGAACCGATGTGACTCCAAGAGGGTGGCGGAAGAGATGAAGTCAGCCTCAACAAATTATTTAACAATAAATAAATATTCTATTGTTTACATGTGAAGTGCCTCTTCACATTAATATCAGCTCCAATAAATTAAATAGCCAATAAGGCTATATTGAATTTATTGCTTCAAGGCATGGCCGGAAGTGATGATCAACACTGCCAACATCAACAGAGAGGAGATTGCAATGAACAGGAAACACTAGAAACTAAAGCCTTTCAATAGAGATTGAAACAAACATCATAAATATTCATTTTTTGTTTTATATCAAAATATTACAATGTAATATCAGACCTGATAAGGCTTGTTACAGCAGCAATGAGGCTCCAGAATGAGCACCGAACCACACCAAGCTTTAGCCTTCGAAACACCTTGCTCTCCAACGCCTTAGACCTCCCTCTTTAGCACCCAAAGCTCAACAATCATAACCCAACATATGCTGGTTACAAATTGGGTTTTCTAGCAGCAAGATGGCGCCCCTCTTAAAAGCTCAACCTCCTCTAGTAAATTCAAATCTCCATTAAAAATTGCAAACTAATGCTTGAAACGATCGCTAAGGAATAGCCCTTCCATCTATCCATACCCATTGTGATTCTTCAAGGCGTCTCAGAGATATGAGCAAAATAGTGAGTTCTGATCCAGAAAAAGCAATGCCCAAAAAATGAAATTAAACACACCAAAATCTTCACCAAAACACTACAAACTGATAGCAAGCTAAACACAACAAAAAACTCTTAAAAATACTGATAAATCTTCATCATTTCAATCACCAAAATCAACTCTGTGAAGCTCTTGTGATCCGAGCTGATAAAACTCTCAATATTTGGTTAGGGTGGATATCTCACCACTAAAAACAGCCCATACGAAGAGTGTTTTGGTCCTCAGGTCGCAGCCCAAGCAACCAGGAAGCAATCCGACAGCATTTCGTTAAGTTGTCAAAGCAGAGATATCAAAATGAGAGCCAAAATGGAGAATATAAAGAACTAGGGCGATAGACTTCAAACTTTGCTCCAATTCCTCCTGAAACCCACGCCCATCTCCTTTTTGAAATATTTAACATTTAAAAACATATCATTCCCTTCACTAGGCATCCTTCTTCATGGAGGAAATATAATATTAATTAATCTTTTAAAAACAATTTTAAGATGTTGTACTAGGCTCAAGGTACACTTTTTCGAATGACCACTTTTCCCCTCAACTTAAGTTTAAAATATAACTTTATAAAATAATTTAAGTGGTTGAATTAAACAAATATCAAATACTGCAACCTTAGGCCCTCCGAAAATAAACTAAGTAATAATACTGCTGCGTATAAACTGGCTTCGGACCAACTCCCCCAAAGATGACTTACTATAAATAGCACTGCTATAAAAAGTAAGTATATACCAAATGCCAAAACTGAGCGAAACTGAAGGTCTCTGAAGAACACTGTGACCAACTTAAGATAGCACAACATAACCAGCCACTACTATAAATAGAAACCCCTCTGAAAACCCCAACACTGAACATCAATGTTGGCAACTGAGTACCCTAACCATATCAACTAGCTACCCTAACCATATCAACTAGCCTACGGGAACTCTAGAATAGGCTAATTGAATCACTGCACTACTCAAGAGCAAGAAGGGGACATTATAGTCCGCTCTTCCCAAGATTGTTTGCCCTCAAGCAATTGTAACTCAGGATGCTGCAATATCTACTCACTCTCCCAAGTAGCATCCTCCACTAGCAAATTCTTCCATTTAATCAAATATTCTTTAACCACCCTTCTTCGTAGTGTACACTCTTTGACCTCCAATATAGCTTTAGGAATCAAAATCAAGTTGCCTTCCTCATCCAAAGGAGGCAACTTTGTAGAAGAAACCACATTCTAACCAAATGCTTTCTTAAGGCAAGAGGCATGAAAGACATTATGCACCTTGTTGTTCTCAGAGAGCTCCAACTCATAAGCCACCTCTCCAATCCTCCTGATATCTCTGAAAGGACCATAAAACTAAGGCTTAAGCTTTTCTGACCCACTCTTCTTGAAAGTGGACTGTCTATAGGGTTGCAACCGCAAGTAAACCATGTCTCCAACCTCAAAAACACGCTCAACGTGGTGTTGATCAGCATTTTCTTTTGTTGATTCTGAGCATATTGTATATTCTCTCTCAGAGATTTCATGATGTCCTGACTCTCGTGAAGAAGATCCCTGGCTCTAGGCACTATGCAATTTCCAAAAAGTAAATCAACAAAGTTGGGAGCTTCGTAACCATATAATGCCATGAATTGAGACATCCGAATAAACATATTGAAGGTAGAATTATAGCCATACTCTCCTAGGTGCAGTCACTTGACCCACGCCTTCTGCTGCCTTAAAACATAGTTGCGTAGGTAACCTTCCACCCATTAGTTCACCACCTCAGTTTTCCCGTCAATCTAAGGGTGGTAACTAGTGCTAAGGGGTCAGCTCCATGCCACATAATCTGAATAACTCCTACCAAAAAAAACTCATAAACTTGTTTTCCCTATCACTGATGATGTTCTCGGGTGTCCGGTGAAGCCTGAATACCTCTTTGAAAAATAAATCTGCCACTTGCACTGCTGTAAACCCTGCTGATATAGCCAAAAAGTGTGCAAGTTTAGTCAATCTGTCCACTACCACATAAATATTGTCCTTCCCCTGCACCTTTAGAAGCCCTGTGATGAAATCCATTAATATGCTTTCCCATTTCTGAGTAGAAATGGGTAGGGCTGCAATAAATCTGTTGGCATACTTGGCACTCACGGACATACTTTAGAATGTCATCCTTCATCCCCTTCATGAGAATCTCTCACGGATCTACCTGTGTGTCTTATAATATCTTGGATGACCAGCCATCAGAATGTTATGAGAAGCCTTAAAAATGTGCTCTCTCACTTTAGAATCAAGAGTCAACCATATTTTATCCTTGTAATATATGAGGCCATCCTTCACCTGGTATCTATCATCCTGTAAATACCCATCAAGAATGTTGTTTGCAAGGGCATTCTTAGCATAATCAACCTCTTATCTTTTCTTTCCAATTTGCTACTATGACTAAAATGAAGCTCAAACGTGGTCTTCTAGACAAAGCATCGGCCACTACATTCATTTTTCCCTTTGACATATTCAATGTCAAAGTCATACCCCTAAAGTTTGCTTACCCATTTCTTTTGTATCTCATTGAGATCCCTCTGATTAAGAAAATATTTAAGGCTGTTATGATCTGTTTTCACTACAAATCTGCCCCCTACAAGGTATTGTCTGAACTTGGCAAGTGCATGCATGATTGCCAACATCTCCTTGTCATAAATGGAGTAAGCTCTCTCACCTCCTCTCAACTTCCTGCTCTCAAAAGCTATAGGGTGTTTATTCTGTATGAGAACTACACCTATGCCTTCTCCTGAGGCATCACACTCAAGTTCGAAAGGCTTGGAGAAGTCTGAAATGGCTAAGATTGGGCACGTACTCATCAACTGCTTGAATCTATCAACTAATTGTTGTGCTGATTCAGATCATACAAATGCCCCCTTTTTGGTTAAATCAATAACTGGGGCAGCCAACTATGAGAATCCCTTGATAAACCTTCTATAGAAACCACATAGCCCGAAAAATCCCTTCAGTTGTGTAAGGATTGTAGGTGGAGGCCAGTGAAGTATAGCCTTGATCTTTTCAAGATCAATGCTAACTCCCTTTGAGCTGATAATGTGCCTAAGATGCAACAATTATGTCATGCCAAATTCACACTTAGACTCCTTGGCAAACAAAGACTAACTCTCCAAAATACTCAACACTTCATCTAATTGTCTCAAGTGCTCCTCCCATGATCTATTGTAAATGAGAATATCATCAAAAAATATCAAGACAAAACTTACACAACTACTGTTTGAAGATTTTGTTCATGCAAGACTGAAATGTAGCAGGGGCGTTACTCAATCTAAAGGGCATAACAAGGAACTCAAACTATCCATAATGGCATATGAAAGTTGTTTTCTCAATGTCCTCTCTAATTCTGATTTGATGATATTCAAACCTCAAGTCTATCTTAGAAAAATAGACTACACCATGTAGCTCATCAATGAGCTCATCAATCCATGGGATGGGATATCTATTTTTAATAGTCTTCTTATTGAGTGCCCTATAATCTATGCACATGCGAATAGTCCCATCCTTCTTCACTAACACCACTGAAGAAGCAAATGGACTTTTTCTCAATCTGATATGCCCCCATGTCCAAAAGCTCTTTAATTGCCTTTTCTATCTCGTCCTTATGTCTCTTAGGGTGCCTATATGGTATAGTGATAACTACTTTAGTGCCCTCCTCTAGCTCAATGATGTGCTCTATACTTCTGCCAGGTGGCCTCCCAAGAGGTATGCTGCCAAATACCTCGCTTCACTTAGTAAGCAAAGCTTGTATGTCGAGTGGGTATGAACGTTTCTGCTCCTCTGTAACCGTGGGCATGACTATACACTCTGCTGCCCACTCCACCTGATCTTGTCTAAAAAGCCTCTCCATACGCTTACAAGAAACAACTTGAGGCCCTCTATTAGATATCCCTCTCAATACCACGTTCCCACCCTCTAATTTAAACTTCATCACTAATGTCTGAAAATTGGGAGTGATCTCTCCTAGGGAACATAACCACCGGATGCCCATCACCACATCTATATCCCCTATGCCAACCACATAGAAGTCATCCCTAAACTCGTGGTTATCCAACTGGATGCTAAGTTGTGGAATCATTCGAGTACAATTAATGGTGAAGCCATCTGCAACCATCACTCTGAATCCATCGACCTCCTGTGTCTGGAGTCCCCTACGTGCTACAAGCCCCTTGTCAATAAAATTATGTGTAGCACCTAAGTCAATCAATGCTATCATTTGCTGCCCCTTAAGGACTTCTCTAATGTGTAAGGACTCATTCTTCTGAAAGCTCTATAGCTGGGCAAGTTTACACTCCTTTGATTCCCCTTTTTCAACCTCTTCTTGTGGCTCTTCTTCCTCTTTTTCCTCAAAATCTGATTGCTGGTCTGAACTTTCTGAGCCACTTTCCTCTGCTGAATAGTATTCTATTGGATGTATTATAGCCCCTTTTGCATACATGATCCTTAGACCACTTATCTCTACACTTGAAACATAGGCCCTTCTTTCTGAGGTCATTTAGTGTGTCTCCATCAAGCCTTGTGACTAATTTTTTCTGTTGTGTAGTGTCCTTAGTGAAAGGTCTCTTATCCTTTTTGTGCATAAAAGGTTTAGACTGAATTTTTGCTTTAGGGGCAGCCCACTCCATACTTCTTACTTTTTTCATGGCCTTCTGCAAAGTTGGTGGGTCAAATGCTTTAATCCATCCCTTGAGTGGCTCCATAAGACCTTCATTGAATAAGACCACCATCTGTCTCTCTATAATACCTGTAACCATCAATGAAAGCCTCTAAAATTCTACTATGTATGCCTCTATCGTGCCATACTGCCTGAGTTGGGCCAGGTCTATGAAATGAATCTCGAGGTCCTTCTTGTCAAATCTTTCAATGAGTCTAGTGGTGAACTCATCATATGTAGTGATAGACTGATGACCCAATGTCAAGCTTATGTATCCAAGCCCTAATTGTACAACTGTTACTCCCATCAAAGTGTGCAAGTGTAACCTTGCTGATGGCATGTTGTAAGTCCCTCTACATTGCCGGTCCTCTCTGATCATATCTATTTCCGTTTTCATTCCTCTTTCTCTTTTGGTCCAAGAATTCATTGTAAGATAAGTTCCTCTTAATAGCTTCAAGAAGAGTGTCATACTTAGCGTATCCTTCTCTTAAGCTGTCCACAAATGGCATAAAGGTGTTTGGATTGGGTTGAAGTGCCTCCAGAGTTAAGAAAGCGGGCCTAAATGGCCTAGAAGAGATGAATGAGTCAACTGTAGTGCGTTGTCCCCCATTACCACTTTGCTGATTTGAAGCACTATGTTCTCTTGTATGCATTGTGTTGACCTAAGGATTGTTAAGAGTAGTTTCCACTACTACATTTTGCCCAAGCTTTCCCAACAAATGAGACATCATGTCCATCATCGTATCAAATTTTTTCTCCATTCTAGCTCCAAGACTCTGTGATCTTGCTCTCCCTTTTCCTCTATCATCCATATTACCAAATGTTCTCTCCTCACCACCAGGTTGATTTGGCTACATTTTTGTATCCTGAGAAGACTCCGAATGAGCCTTAAACACAATTGATATTGTCTGACCTTCTTAAATAAATGGGGGCTGCCAATGACCTTTTCTAATCTCTCTCTATATATACCTTTGTTCTCTTGCGCTCATAGAATGAAAGTGTTGTTTTCAAATAATTTCACAAGATGGCAGGAAGGATTTGGCTCTAATACCACCGTAACATACAGCCCTGGTTTTTTTTTAAAATCTTTTGTTTGCTGGTTTACTTGTTCAATGATGTTTTTGTGATTGTTTTCAATGCATTTGCAAGAGTATAGAACATGAAGAGGAGATTGCAATGAACTAGAAAAAGGGGATGTTAGCACATGAGAGTTTATTATTGATTTTTAAATAGGTGTTTTCAAAAAGGGGAATTTTATTATTATTTCAAATTGTTTTATTGTTTGTGTACCATTGAAATAGATGGATGTTATTTTATCCTCTTTGCCATATCCTAATAGTAGGGCATAGCATGTTCATACGTGAAATGCATGTAGCTATATCAGGTTGCACTAGATTCCATTCTACCAGTCCTTTCCAGGTTGCTCGGCTTCTCATGCAGGGTCAAGCATTCTTCATGTTAGGAAGAATTCTAAGGAAGCGTAAACTTCGTGGTTGGGTAGAAAAGCATTTGAGCCATGTTCTCGTCTCTTGGTTTGCGGATGATCATTGTGGTTAGTGAAGATTGGAGACTCCAGTGATTATGTTTCGTTTATATCTTTACTTGTATTGTTATGACTAGAGAGCAATCTCAAAGAATAAATAAATCACAAGAATTTGGGAAGTATAGATGAAAGGAGAAAGAGAAATAAAATGAAAAACATAGATAAATCTCAATACTTTTATATACTCTATTGTAAGTATATGTAGATCAAATAATTTACATTTCTCTTAAAATAAGTTGAAAATATTTATATGCATAGATTTTCTTATATGTTGACTCCCCTCTCATCAAGATTTTTGAGCTCTTATAAGTGGTAATCTCAATAGGTACGCAATAGTCAATGAGTTACAAAGGGAAACACATAATGATGAAATCTTAATATCAAAAAGAATTGTGGCTTGTGTACCATAAACCAAAGAATAAAGTGTGAAACCAATCGTTGTAGCATACTCAAGACTATAGCTATAAAAATTCTTACTTTTAATAATAATTACAAACATACCTCACGATTATGAATGTAAGTATACATAAGCATATATTAAATCAATTTTACTAATGAAATAATCTCAGTAGTACATAAAACAATATAAACATTGAATCGGTTAATGATTAATAATACAATGGGTCAACAAGTATGAACCTCATTTATAATTATATTAAGTATAATTAGGCCATTAAACTAATTTTGCACATATATTGTGTAAGTCAAAAATACAATATACAAATGATGTCTCTATCTTGAATCTACAAGCTACTCCCTTACAATGTCATCAAAACCTATAAATTACATAATTTACTTATAAAATTAATTTAAAATTTAAATATTCAAAATTGTTAGAAAATCATTTCATAATTTATTTACCATCTCTTGTTTGCATTGCATTAAGTGTTGTTGGTGTCTAGTTAAGATCAATACAAAATACTATCATATGTGCATTTAATAAATCAACATAGATAAAGAGTTAAGTTTAAGAATACAATATGTAGTTAATCTAAATAACATTAGCATTCTTAATTACCTAAAACAGTTTGTTAAGATGTCTAAGTGGAGATAACATTGAGTATTGATGGTTGAGTTTCACAAATTGTATCTGGTATTTTTTTTATAGAAATGTTCAAATTAAACAATATTTCATTTAATGAATGAACACATTTAATAGTTATAAAATTGTTATATATAATTTGTATTTCATCTATTATTATTTGATTTAGATCAATAGAGAAGGGCAATCAATGTCGTTGAGTATTCTCTTCATCACTCAAAAATATGACATTTTTTTAACATGTGAAATAACATTAAAAAAATTATTGCTATATAAAATACTAAAATAATTTTGAATAAACATATTCACTATGTTGTTGATTGATAATAACCCTTTCTTCTTGTATTGCTATGCTTGAATGATTGATATTTTTTTTTCTTTTGTTTTCTACCACTTGTACAAGGGAACTAGATTTTTTGTAACGCCCCGCCAGGGAATCCAATAAAACAAAGCATAAAGTACAAATTAACCGAATAAATTTTTTTATTTTAAAAGTCATTTGATTACACAATTGTCTGAAGGATTCCAAGACGATGTTACTTAAACATTACAAATAAGAACATCACATTATAAAACTCAATTCATAAAAACATAAGTACATATCATATACATGAATGATCCACTTCCATAAACTTTAAACAATCAAGATATATACATATCCAGATAACAAGTGAGATTTTAATAAATCTCGATACATCATAATGTCAATACAATGAGTACTCTCATACACATGAGGTAAATATACAAAGAAGATAATGATCTCCTCAAAACTAACATCCACGTCTTCGAACACGTTCAGCATCCATCGTCACAAACAAGAAAGTGACAGGAACTAGCTCCACGAACAATGTTATCCAAATATAACATTATCTGTAAGAGGACCCAAGGGTGGATAATAGCACGGTTTCCTCCCAACCGTGTGGTACCCGAAGGTCCACTCCCTCCGTGCTAGGAGATAATGGCAAGTCCACAAAACAATCAAATAAACAACAAATAATAGACATTACATTACATGGCTGACAAACACATAACAACATGACAGTATCCAGATTACATGATCACTAATAAACTCCCAAAGGCTACAACAGTAACAAAGGTGACTCTACATAAGAGACCACAAACATGTTTCAGGACAGAGTGTCATCACATAGCTGTTTGAGGTTACCCTGGTGAATCTTCCAAGACTACTGGCCCTCATCCAAAGTTACCCTGGCAGTCTCTACCGATTCCCGGCCCCTAGACAAACTCATGTAGCGTCGAATTACCTTTCAGGAAGACAAGGTAGATGACAAGCCATTCTAGGCCTTCTCAACCTACCCTTAATCTAAACGAGCATTAAGGCACTAGGTAAGGCAATCATTTATCTAAATTAAATTATGTTTATCACCCAACCTCGTGTACATTAATTAGGTTTCCACTGAATTACAAAAACCCATGATAGGGTACCCTGGCAACCACTTAGGGTTTTGGCAATTATCGCAAGCCACTCTTCCTACAAACATGACGCAACATCAAAATACCAAGGACTGCCATCATGCATAAGAAACAAAACCATAGTAGAACATATCTCATTCGTGGCCCAATCATTGAACAACTCAACACCTTTAAGGTGACAATTAACTCTTGCATGGCAAAGTCCCAAAATAAATCAAGGTATTTAAAACAACAATAAGCAAATATTAAAAGCTCTTTTTTTCTTTAAAATCAACACTCTAGCCTCTGGAAGGAAAGATACACATATCTCAAAATCAGATACAAAGGAAAACCATTAAGCACGAAAAGCAAAATCTTGAATGATCACATCATGCACATGACATAGACCATATAATCTCATAATACCTCAAAGGTAATCAATACATCATGCATGGTTTAATTCCAAAATACCACAGGTACACTAAGTAACAAACAAGGCCAACTTTGTAAATAATGATACCAAATGAATACCACGTCTCACATAAAATAAACAAATCATTCTAAGAGATCCCTATCTCAAAATCTAGCACGAGATTACAGTCAAAAGGTTAAACAACAACATGACAATACAATATTTCCACATTCTATGTTATTCGTTACAGATGGTATAAGAGCCAAGGTTCTAACACTGGATACTCTAGACATTTGTGAGTCCATTACGTTGTCCTAGGTGTTTGACTCTGTAGTTTTGTTTCCTGATTGTTTGTTTGTCTTATAATTGAGACTTGCCTTGATTTGTGTAGGACCATGCCTAGACGTCGAGGTAGAGGTCGTGATCGAGGACGAGGTGGTGGCCGTGAGCTAACCGCCAGAATACTCACTCTCAAGTAGAACAGCAGGATCCTTGGGTTGATCAGAAAGGTGTGGTCATCAAAGAAAAATCCACGCTAGAATCTCCACCTTGTAAATCTGATGACGAGACCTTGGCCCAAGCTCTCTCTCGGGTCAAAATGGAAAAATGGAAAAAGATCGAAGAATCAGAACACCCAGTTAAAGTGAAGAAACCGTCCACCATTCAAAATTGGTCGTTGGGGTGTGGACCTAACGCACTTATTTTGTCTAAGGAAGAGAAGGAAAGCCTTCGTATACAGCCTTCCGCTTCCATGAAGACAGTTATGGACTCGGATGAGGACCCTGAGGAATGTTCCCTATCTGATAGCGAGTAGTTTATTAGTGGAAGGAGGGATGTAGTATTTTTCTTCCTTGTTGCCTTTGTGAGATTGAAACTTATTATGTTTGCGTTGTGCACTTGACACTTTTTATGATGTGCATGTTGTACTTTATCTTGCGGCTTCCAGGAGTAAGCCTTATCCTAGGGGGGGAGGATGTAGTACCCCTCCAGTTGCTACTATGTGTATCAGTTTGCTTATGTTTGTTTGCTAGTTGTTTAGCTGCTTTGGATATTATATTGTATTGCTTCTAGTTACAACACTGATGTTATGTTAGTTGTTATACTTTGTGGATGATTCATTGGATATCGTGATTATCCAGTTAAGATCGTATGATGACATTATGATGGACACGTATGTGATATGGATTATGTTGCTTATGAGTTTTTATGTGGTTATCATGATAAAATGGTTGTTTATGATATTTGATACTCGTCAGTTTCGGTGAATAAGACAGTGTAGCACTACTCATTCGTGAGTACCCTGCTACGCTACGATTCTTCTTCACGGTGTGTTTTCTGATATATGTTTATATGTTTAACAGTGATGTTTTATGCAGATACAGGTACCGGGTATCGGCTCCACTTGCTTGACAGGTCTAAGCGTACCCTAATCCAATGGAATTATGTTGATCCAGAGGTAGTGTCAGGTCCTTATTAAGCCATCGTTCTTCATTGAACAAGTATCTTTGGTCACCCATTGTCGTTTGTTGTTTAGTCTTGTCGTGTCGAATTTGTTTGTGTTATCTTGTTTGGGAATTTAATTATTTATTAATTTATTTAAACGTTTAATTGTTAATTTATTTGATTAAATGTGATTTTACTAAGATGTCAAATTAAATAATTATGAATATGATTTGATTTATTAAATTAAATTAAACAAGTTATTCATTTTAAAACTGAATGTTAATCTTGTGGAAATGTAATTATTTAAATATAATTGTTGTATTAATTGTGCAAATAGGATTTGTGTGGAAAGCAGATATTCTAAAAGAGATTGTTTTCAACAAGTTATAAATATCTGAAAACTTGTGTTTGAGTTGAAAGATAATATCTTAGATATTTAATGATTATAACTGATTGATCAATTTTCGAATGCATGACTGACAATCAGTTAAGTTTTGTAACTTGAGATAATTTAAAGGCATTAAAAGTTTTTGGGTGTGCAATTTTTCAAAACTTAGCTAATTGTATGGAGTCATGCATTCGAAAATTGATCAATCAGCTATAATCATTAAATATCTAAGATATTATCTTTCAACTCAAACACAAGTTTTCAGATATTTATAACTTGTTGAAAACAATCTCTTTTAGAATATCTGCTTTCCACACAAATCCTATTTGCACAATTAATACAACAATTATATTTAAATAATTACATTTCCACAAGATTAACATTCAGTTTTAAAATGAATAACTTGTTTAATTTAATTTAATAAATCAAATCATATTCATAATTATTTAATTTGACATCTTAGTAAAATCACATTTAATCAAATAAATTAACAATTAAACGTTTAAATAAATTAATAAATAATTAAATTCCCAAACAAGATAACACAAACAAATTCGACACGACAAGACTAAACAACAAACGACAATGGGTGACCAAAGATACTTGTTCAATGAAGAACGATGGCTTAATAAGGACCTGACACTACCGGGATCAACATAATTCCATTGGATTAGAGATGTAGCTCGAACTGCATCAGCGGTGGAGCCGATACCGGTACGTATCTGCATAAAAACGTATTTGTTAAACATATAAACATATGTCGAGAAAACCTGCTTGTGAAGAAGAATCTAATTGTAGCGGTGCTCGCGAATGAATAGTGCTACCTTTAATGCTTTATTCACCGGCCCGGCAATCAAATGTCATAAACAACCGTTTTTAAATACGCTGATAACCCATAAAAGCTGCATAAACAGCATGAAAATCCATATCACATGCGGTAATGCATCGCCAATGTCATCATACGAACTTAACCAGATAATCATGAAATCCAATGAATCATCCACAAAGTATAACAACTAACATAACATCAGTGTCGTAACTAGAAGCAATACAATATAGTATCCAAAGTAGCTAAACAACTAGCAAACAAACATAAGCAAACTGATACACATAGTAGCAACTGGAGGGGTACTACATTTTTCGTGCTTTCCGCCGACTCTTTCATTCAATTCTTGATGAATGACATTAACTCTTTGATGAATAGAATGGCATTTACGCATTTTGTTTTAACTAAACCAATGTAATATTTGTCTTATAGGCATGTTCTTCGAGCCAAGGATTAATATAAATTTGGAAGAAGCACCAAGAAATGCATGAAGATCTTTTTTAAATCTCTCAACGCATTGACTAAAAATAAATTTTTCATCTAATTTGTTTGGTAAATTTTGGAGTAGTGAATTTAAATAATCAATGGAATTACAGAAGTTATCATTGGAAGTATCAAATGATTTTCATCCATCTATACTAAAAACAACAATAATTAAGTCGAAAAAAATTTAAAAACTTAATATTTTATTAAAAAAATGGTGATATTGAAATTTACAAGTTCTTTGGTTTTCACCAATGACAACCCCAATTACATTTTTATGTTCTAATAAAATACAACTATCTATAATTGGAATAAAATTTAATTAATTTTAAAAACCATAAAAATCTATAAATGTTTTATTATAAAGATCATATGAACATTACCAATAATATTATTCTCATGACTAAAACTCCCTCTAACATCATCATCATCATCAACCAATGAATTAACACCATTTGTAATTCAATAAAATTATTTTAATTAATTTTTTAAAAATATAGTAATCATTAAAAATATAAATATAATACTAAAATGGAAAAAGACACTAACAAGCAACTTAATCATGCTCATTTGTTTTGTTTCTCTTTAGGAGATCTAAAATCCTCAATAAATGTTTGCATGTGTTTCTCTTTTTTGCCCACTGATAATCACACATGCAAATCTAGTCAAAATTTTCTAACAAAATACCATTTCATTGAAATAGATTGACTTCTTA
Organism: Sequoia sempervirens; assembly: GCA_007258455.2. Taxonomy (NCBI): domain Eukaryota; kingdom Viridiplantae; phylum Streptophyta; class Pinopsida; order Cupressales; family Cupressaceae; genus Sequoia; species Sequoia sempervirens. The sequence continues at coordinate 403,958,144 of VDFB02193867.1, forward strand.
TTTTGCATGTGTTAGGAAGGACATTATATGGATAACAGTCTATATTTGGTATTATTTTTTACCTCTTTAATATAGTTATGAAATATCATTTTTTTTTAAATTAATTAAAAATTCAGATAATTGCAAATATCTTTTATTTTTATAAAATGGTTCTACCTTATAAAGAAGTGTATGGATAAGTCAATCCATTCGCTTTGTGCATTTTTAACACAATCACTTAGATAATGGTTTTTCATGTGAAGGTGGTAAGACTATGGAAACATTGGTTTTTTGATTTGCAAAAAAAAAGTTTCAAAAAAAATTGGCCATATTGTATACAAACAAACATGATTATGTCTAAATAAACACAAAAAATAACTTAAATAATATAAATGCATAGGGAAAAAATGAAGAATTTGACAAACTTACCAATAAAACCTTAATAATGACACCAAGCTTTCTTAAAGTAATCAATTAGTTTCTTCAATTTTTTGAATTTCTATATGAATTTTTTTTATCAAATGAGTAATGATGTCTTCATTATCATTAATTGCATACATTATTTTATCCAATCTATCAAACATGTTTACTCCAACATCCTTATTGTTTGCATACCTGGATTATAAAAAACAATATCAATCTATGAGATTCAAATATGTAATGTTCTACATATTTTAATTAAAGATTCATTTATCTATACACATTTTTTAGTCATGCTCTGCGTACATATCAAATACATAAAGTACTCGACAATCAAAAAATAATTTACAAGTTACATTATAAAAGTTGATGAGTAATGTTCTAACAAAATGAAATGTTAAATTGAAATTAGTTAAAGCTTTAAATTATGAAAGATATATTCTTATAAACTAAATATTAATCAATTATAATGAGTTCAATTTAGTTTAAATATAGAAATTAAGACCAATAAAAACCTGATGGCTTCAATCTCATAATTAACATCATTTGTCATGAATATATTGGCATGTCAATCTTCTTTACATTGTTTCTCTCATTTATAAACTTTTGTTAGTCATTCATTTATATATTCAACTTTTATTCTCAAGGATATGACTCATGCAATAGGTACACCAGTCTCTTGTTCATAAAAAATAAGAAAGATATAACCGATAGTACACATAAATAACTCATTGATAAATTAATATTTTAAAATAAAATAAAACACTGATTAAATTAAAATTTCATAAATATAATTAACATCGTTCTACCTACATATTTATTTGTTGAGAATGTTGAATCCATTGCAATATTGAGTTATGTGAAAGTTTCACCATCATTTCTTGCATCAGTAGTGTTTGGATGCCTATGATAAAAGAAACATTTTTCATATTTGGTGTTTTGTAGTAGAAAAAGTTATATTTCTCCTCTACATGCCACAAGCTGACACTTTTTGCATTATCTTCATTCTTTTGAGATTGAATGGAGCGTACTTTTTTTCATACATTCAACCCATCTTTCCTTAGTAAGCATGCATCTCTCTTATTCATCAACTCAATCAAACTGCAGTCCAAATAGTATTGTTCGCATATTATGTCAAATCCCCACGCCCATTAACAATAAAGATTCAATATATGATTTACATTCAATTGACAACCTCAGTGCAAAATTGCTTCTTGGATCACCAGAAGGGTCATCCCTTCCATAGCAAAATTCACCATTGACATCAAAATAGTTCCACATATTATATATAATTATTAGAACATGTGGTCTACTATATATGACCCTAACATGACAATAAAAGTAAACTTGAAAATATGAAAAAGATACGAAGGTTTACCCAAAAATAGGGTTGTCAAGCCCACTTTCATGTTAGGGTCATGTATAGTAGACCACATATTGCAATAATTAGATATAATGAATGGTCATTGTGATGTCAATGGTGAATTTTGCTATGGAAGGGTGACCTTTTTGGTGATCCAATGAGTGATTTTGCATTAAGTTGTCAAATGAATATAAATCATATATTGTATTTTTATTGTTCATAGGTGTGGGTATTGACACAATATACGAACAACACTACTTAAACTGTGATTTGACTGAGTTGATAAATAAGAGATATATATGTTTGTTAATAAAAGATGTGATGGAAAAGAGTATGTTTCGTTCGATACCAAAAAAATGAAGATGATACAAAAAGTGTCAAATTGTGGCATGTAAAAGAAAAAGATAACTTCTACTACAAAAAACCAAACATGAAAAATGTTTTTTTTATCATAGACATCCAAACACCATAGTTACAAGAAATGATAATGAAACATTCACATAACGCAGTTATTGCAATGCATTCAACATTCTCAACAAATAATTATGGTGAAAGTAGAACAATGTTAACTATATTTATGAATTTTAATTTAATCATTGATTTATTTTATTTTAAAATATTAATTTATTGATGGTTTATTCAAATGCAATACCAAGTATATACCTTGCTCTTTTTTTAATGAACAAGAAGTTGGTGTACCTATTGTATGGGCCATATCCTCAAAAAATAAAGTTGAGGATTAAATGAATGGCTAACAGAAATTTATAAACAAGAGAAACAGTGTAAAAAAGATTGACAATGCAATGCATTCGTGATGGATGATACTAGTGTCAAGATTAAAACCATCGAATTTTTATTGACTTTAGTATTAATATTTAAACTATATTAAACTCATTATAATTGATTAATACTTAGTTTATAATAAATATATCTTTCATAATTGAAAGTTTAAACTAGTTTCAATTTAATATTTTATTTTATTAAAACGTTACTTATCAACTTTTATAATGTAGCTTATGGATTATTCTTTGATTGTCAATTACTTCTTTGTATTTGGCATGTACGCAGAGCATGGCTGAAAAATGTGTAGAGATAAGTAAATTTTTAATTAAAACATGTAGAATATTATATGTTTGAACCCCATAGATTGATATTGTCTTTTAATATCCAAATATGCTAGCAATAAAGATGTTAGAATAAACATGATTGACAAATTGGATAAGATAATGTATACAATGAGTGATAATAAAGACATCACTACTCATCTAATAAAAAAAATAAAGAAATTCAAAGAAGAGAAGAAATTCAATGATTACTTTCAAAGAACTTCTTGTGTTGATGAGTCATATTGGTAAGTTTGTCAAAAAAAAAAAATTTGTTGATATGCATTTATATTAGTTCAATTATTTTTTGTGTTTACTAAGAGATTTTATTTGTATAGCAATGTGAACGAAAAATTTTCCAAACTCCTTTCATGCAAACCAAGAAACTAATGTTTTCATAGAGTCTTACCACTTCCACATCAAGAGTCATTATCTAGGTGATCATATTAAGAAATGCGAAAGGAGAATGGGTTGGCTCATCCATATACTTCTTCATAGGGTAGACCATTTTATGAAAATAAAAGATATTTGCAATTATCTGGATTTTTAACTAACTTAAAAAAATAAAAAATATTACAAAACTGCATTAAAGAGGTCAAAAACAATATTAGATACAAACTAATATCCATATAATCTCCTCCCTTATACATACAAGATAAGAAGTCAATCTATTACAATGAAATGGTATCTTGTTAGAAAATTTAAACCAAATTTGCATGTCTGTGATTGTCAGTGGGCAAAAAAGAAAAACACATCCAAGCATGTTATGAAGATTTTTGATCTCCTAAAGAGAAACAAAACAAATGAGCATGATCAAGTAGCTAGTAAATGTCTTTTGACATATAAGTATTATATATATATATTTGATTATTATTATATTTTTTTCTAAAAATTAACTAATCTTATTGAATTACAAATAGTGTTACTCCATAGGTTGTTGTTGATGATGATGATGTCAAAGTGAGTTTTAGTCATGAGAATAATATCACTAGTAATGTTTTTGATAAAATAAAAAACATTTATAAGATGTTGTACCCATACACAAAAGACCCCAAGGCAAAAAAGTTAAACAAAAAGGAAGTCAAGGTCAAAGGTCATAAAACAGGCTAGTGACAACAAACTAACAACAATGTCTTAGGAGAGTAACTTTTTGAAAATTAAAACAAACAAAGAAGAACATCCTACTTAGGAAGATTTTTCTAGTCCTCCATAAGGAACTTAAAAACATCATACTTTTGGTAGCTAGTACTGGGTTCAGTGGTCTTCTCATGCTTTTTTATCTCCTCTTGCAAGACGAAACCAAGAGTGACTACAGAGTGATGAATGACTTTTAGGGTAAAGTGGGAGAGGCTATTAAGTTTCCTCTCCAAGTTTTTCACCCTAGTCGACATAGCCATGAAAGGGATATCTTCTCACAATTGGGGTATTTATCTTCATTGTGCTCTTTAGTATGGGTGGAATCCTTTGGGTCTTGAAGCATGGCATTAAACTTTGGAAACAAGCTCGGGCCATCAACATCCCCCTCAGCTTCCTCGGCATCATCACCTTTGCTGCTATCATCTTCCTCCTTAACCTGTTCAAACTCATCACTGGATATCTCATCCACAGTTATGTTAGGGGCCTACTTACTAGCCAACCTATGAGACCTTAGAACACTCTAGGGTTAGAGTAGTCAACATCAGAAGTTGAGTCAGGTTCTTTTTTACTCTCTTCTTTGTCAATGTTCTTATTGTTATCTTCAATCTCATCATCATCGGAAGTAACCTCTTCCACAAAGAAGTTTGTTGTGGGTTTCTTTTTCTTTTTGCTAAGTGGGTCTTCTAAATTTGTGTTAATCCTTTGGTCATGACTTTTGAGTGGAGTGTTTAAGCTCACTCAACCCAGTCACCATGTTTTTTGGCTCAAAGTTTTTTGGGTTTTGAAGGCTTGGGTTGCAGATTTAGGGACTTTGATTTTGGTTCAAGAGTGGCTTGCTTAGTAGCGAGAATTGACTTTCCTTTTGAAGGAGGCTTGGCAGTTTCTTCATTACAAGGGTTCAAAAGGCTTCCAAAAGGAGAAGGAATAGTAGAGGGCTCCTCAACCAGGTAGGCCCTAATGGGCTCGGGAGGACATAGAGCAAGATGGAAATGGTATAGTCTAAGAATGAGCCCTTGGTGGAGCGGAATGGGTTGTTTGTCCAGGGTTTTTTGTTCTCATATCAATGGCCTATTTCATAGATAACTCAAGCGAGGATAATAGATAAAAGGGGAAGCTATTTAGCACCTTGTTTCTAAAATAGTTTAAAAGAGGAAAGTGATAGAAATAGTAACATTTAAAATGACCCTCAAGTGTGATATATTTCATCAGAATGAAGCATACCTTGTCCCATGGTTTGGGGAGCTTGTCATGGTTGTAGCCCACATGTAGCTTAGCAAGGGTTTCACCCTCTTTGAAGAACAAGTGCATATTCTCCAAATCTTGCACCTTCCTATGCTTTTTCAGCTTCTACCCATTGCACAACAATCCTGTGACTTGCGCTATAACCACTTCATTGACTTCAAAATATATCCCTCGCATTTTGACATGTCTTTTGTTCTAGGCGTTGGCAAATTGGATGGAAAGGTTTTTGTCATGACTACTCAAATATTCCATCAACGACGTTAAGCCACCTTCCACACAAATATGCTAGAGTAGAGTGTCATTACGAAATTCCTCATAGGAGCTTGGCTTCATTCTCACACGTTCACCCAAGGTATGGTGAAAATAAGGTTGGCAGCACTAAAGAAGATTTCCACTGTAGTGCTTTAGGCAAGAGAGGTGAGAGTATCTTTTGGAAGTGAGGTGGATTTTTCTAGAAATGAATTTCAAGATTGCCGAAAAAGGTGAAGGATGGAGGATTAAATGGCTAATCATGCCCAAAATAAGAGGAATCCTTGGGTAAAGCTTATCTATCAATATATTAGTCAAATTTGTCCTTTTAACATCATTTTTAGGCCGAATCTTCACTCCCTTGTGTCAATAGTCCAAATCCATTGCTCAAAAGGGTTGGAGCACGTTTTTTAATTAGTGTAAGCCATCTTGGGTGGCAAGATCCATATCATTGGGCAAGAATCAATTTTTGAGTTTCTAATCATGATTAATTGACTCGTGACTTTGGCTTCCAATTTTTTAACATTCCAACTTAATCCCATAGTCACCATAACATACAAATCAATTGTCTTCAAGACCCACTTGGTCATACTCTCATCTTCATTCCAAACACTCAAAGCCCTCATATTTCTATCAATGTTCCAATAGTCCCAAGAACCAAAGGTAAAAACTTTGGGTAGGGAGTTTTTACCTAAAATATATAAGGATGGGTAAACCCACAAAAGTGGTTTACAATTCAAGTGAGGAAGGAAAAGTTGCAAAAAACGACCCCATGCAAAAAAAAATGGTTTTTGGGGTTCGAATGAACCTTTTGGTTCAAGCAAACCAAAAAAAGGGTTTGCATGAACCCTGGTTCCAGCGAACCAATTAAATGCAAGGTCCCACCATTTTCACCAAAAAACACAAAGAAAACATTTTTTGAAGGGGGTTTGAATGAACTTTGGTTCGAGCAAACCTCTAGGGGGGTTGAACCCCACCCTAGTTCTTGAACCCCCTTTTCCCACCTTCTCACCCTTTGACACCAAAAGTCCAAAATTTTGTGTTTTGAAGCTCAGGTTGAGGATGAAAATGGAGGAGACTTCATAGACCCAATAGGATAATGGTAGTCCTCAGAACGAGCTATCCAAAGAATATAATTTTAATATGTTTTGGTTTTATTATGTATTTTTTTTTTAGTTTTATTAAACATAGGTTTTTCATCGAAAATCAGGATCTCTATTTTGCACGTGGAAAAATAGCAAATTATCACCAAAAAAGTTTGAAAAATATGAGTGCACCAGATATTGAAGTCCTTGATCCAACAAAAAAAAAAATTGAATTTCGATACATACAAAAAAAGTTGTGTTATACGGTCCGCCTATGTTTGAATTGTAATTGGTTTGACTTCAAAACTTGATTAAGAAAAAATATTCAATAAAACACTATCTAACCAATTGGAAGCACTAGATATCATAGTTACAAATTTAAATTCGAAAAAATTAGAATTTTATCCTTCATGGGAAATAGTCATGCGTTATACGGTGAGCGTCACTCCTTAAAAATGATATTTACTAAAAAAAAATAGTTTTCGAATGAGATGGAAAAAGAAGTGCAATCTGATTCAAAAAAAATTGAAAAAAATATATTTAGAATCTACAAACAAAATGTGACAAATCACTAGTTTGCATCATCTTCAAGTTCTTCACGGTTTAGCCGATATAGGTGCCCGAAAGTGAAGATTTAATTAGAAAAAATTATTTTAGTGTCTAGTTTGGCCAAAAATTGTAAACCAGTATTGTGGGATCACCCGGATATATATTGAAACATTATGATTTTATTGTGAATTCTTCACATTTTGAATGATATTGTATTGTTCTTCAAGTATACCTCTAACATTCGTCGAGAGACATAAGTTGTCCCTCCAATATCTAATGGATTCCAGAGCAGTTCCCATGTTAGCCATAGAATCAACAACACGATTTCCTTCTTTGTAGGTATGGGATGTATTAAATCTATCAAATCCCATGAGGAGATTTTGGATATCATTTATAATGTCAGTGATATCCCATCCTACTTTCACTCTACCTTTCACAACATCAATAACAAGCTTTGAATCACCTTCAACTTGTAATCTCTTTATCCCTAGAGACAAAGCAATCTTAACTCCCAATAACAATACCATTGCTCTAATCACATTAGAAGACTACTCCCCTAGGCCCCTAGAGAACCCAACAATAAATTTGACATCAAAGCTCCTAATAATACTGCCAACATTAGCCAAATCCGAGTTTCTTTTTGTAGCCCCATCAAAATTGAGTTTGGATCAACCCTGAGGGATGGTTTCCATTTGGTATTCTACCTAGCTAACATTTTAGAGTTATCAAATGTGTCAGGGTCCAACTGTAAGCCCCATTGATGAGCAGCATTAGAATCAAAGATAGTAGGAGGCTTGTTTGAAATTTTCCAATTGAAGAGGGAGACATTCTCAACTAACAATCTAGAGCAATATCCAAACACCTCCTTGACACTCTTTTCTTCATTACGAAATATCTTGTTCTTTTCCTTCCAAATACTCCAACAAATGTTGGTAGGAACCTGTCTCCAAATTTTCATAACAAGAGGATGAGTGTAAGGACAAATCCAATTTTCCACAAGGCTTTTAATGCTATCATTCACAGACCAACAAAATTCGAGATTTTGCAAGACATGGCCCTAGATTTCTTCTAAGAAAGGACAATGCAGTAACAAGTAGGGCATTGATTTCTCCTCTTTTTTACATAAAGTACATATGTTAGGGATCTAAAGGTCTCTCTTCCTCAAGTTATCATGGGTAAGGATTCTATTGTGAGCTGCAATCCACCAAAATAAATTGATCTTGGGTATAAGGTGACGATTCCAGATGAGTTTCTACAACCCCACACTGTGGTCGTAGGATGACAATAGACTGTAAGCAGACTTAACAATGAATTTTCCTTCTCTCCTTTGCCTAATAAAACCTATCTTTTTCTTGAAATATAGGGATTCTTGTTAAAGAGAGGGCCTTTTGAAGGGTCTTAGCTTTTTTCCTTAGCTTCTAATTATTATAGCAGCAATTATCAATATATTTCCATTTTTGGGATCCAAGTTGTACACTAAGGTGGTTAGCAACACTCTTTTCCAAGAGATTTGTTGCAAGTCCTTGAAGATCCTTGAACACCATTTGATTTAGGGGTTGATTCATGACCCAAGGGTCATCCCAAAAATTAATGATGGATCCATTCCCCAGCTTCCATCTTAGTCCTTCCATGACCCACGGGGATGTTCAAGATTGGATATGCTTTTGACAAATTGAAAGTTGTTTAAATATTTTGCTTTCATGATATCACACCAGTCCTTTCATTCTATAGTAGGTTCCAGCCAATCTTAGCCAATAAAGCTATATTGGTAGATTGGATTTTCCTGATTCCTAGACCCCCAGTGGCCTTAGGAAGGCAAACAATGTCCTAATTGAGAAGATCTATCTTTTCTTTTTCCTCCACCAAACCACAAAAAATTCCTTTGAATTATCTCAATCTTTTCAGCAATATATCTAGGAATCTTGATTAAGGAAAGGATGTAAACAAGAATATCTTGTAGCGCAGCAACAAGGAGTTGCAGTTTGCCCGCATGACTTTATGATAAAATATTTATTAATTTTTATGGTTCTTAAAATTATTTGGCCGATAGGCTACTTATTGTGGGCACAGCCCACTGGAATTGTCTCACACCTAAGAAATTCCATTGGGAAATTGAAAAAAACACCGTTAATATTGCGAGCAGCAACAATTCAGCAAACTTTCTTTGATTTTCAGGCATATCGGTGTTAAAGAGATGCAAAAGATTAATTCATAGATTGTAAAGATATGGCAGAGGAGTAGTAGATGAAGCCGAGGTGGTCGAAGGTTTCGAGCATCCATGACCTCTCAACAAAGGAAATAGTGGAAAAAACCAGTGTGGTGAGGGGAATAATAGAGCCATGTGACGTTCCTGTCTCAGATATCGTTGTCTCAAGCTTTGGAAAGGGCATGTGCTCTTATCACAAAAAAAAGTTCCCTCCTTTGTTTTACAAGAAACCCCCAACATTAGAGCTAACGGATATGTCGCCACTGATATCAAGACGGTGGAGGCGTTGTCGCCTCTAATTGTGTGTCTTTTGTTTATTGTTGGAGAGTATTGGCCGTAGATGAGAAAGTTGTGCAAATTTGCTTCAAGCATCAGCAATTGCTTAACCCTGAACTATTGGAAATTTGATGAAATTAGCTTCTCAATCATTCAGATTTGCTGCTAAAAAGTTTTCCCTCTGCTTAAATATTCTTTTAACATTTCACTGAAACCAATCCACTTGTATCCCTCACTGAACCACACAGATTTCCATGTTTTATATTTTATTTTAGAATCCATATATTATAATTAACTACACTGTACAACTCTTTTATGGGAAATCTCCCTTTTCTATGTTAATATTTTATTTTTATGTCATTGTGAATAGATTGAAGCAACATTGAAGGGCGATAGGTTTAGGTTCATTTCATTTTAAAAACATTCTGCGATGGTAAGGTTTTGTAATTTTTTCTGCAAACTCCGCCCATTTTTTCTCATCAGCATCATTGATAACACGACACAATTTGTGCATAATCTTGAGGTAAATCACTTGCCATAGTTTCACTAAATTTTGCTTTTTTGGAATCTGTACGCAGCATAAAACAATTCTATTAGTTATTTGTTAAATGAAGGGAAAGTTGTCTCACGAGGAGGAAAACAACTTTTAGGCAGTTAAAACTCCTCACCCCACGCCTGAAACAAACTTTCATTCACAACCGATATTTTCTTCTGAAAGGCTGCAACAATCTTGTTTCGAGCTCAAGAATCGAGTAGCCCCAAAACCCTGATATTTTCAGATAGCAAATAACTGTAGAGTAGAGTTATATGGAATGGAAAAAAGAGGATTCATTAATTTAGAAAAATAAGATTACATGATTCTCAGGAGAACTGCTACAAAAAAAAGATGATCAGCAATGGAAATTGATAACTGTACAGTAGAGTTATATGGAATGAAAAAAAATGATTTAGCAATGGAAATTGATAACTATATAGTTGAGTTATATGGAATGAGAAAAGATGATTCATTAATTTACAAAAATAAGATTACACGATTCTGAGAACTGCTACAAAATCAAAAATTAATCCCTCATAGGTTGTACATGAGGAAAAACATGCTAAACTTTGTCTTAATGGAACTCAGGAGAACATTTGTATTAATCCCAAAATATGTCTTTGTGTAGTGTATGCCCTTGGAAAATCTTCTAGAGAGTCTGTATTAAAACTATACTCTTACGAGAAGAAAAGACATCATATTAGATGCTATTGGGACATATTAAAACAAGTTATAATTTGCCCCAACAATGGTCTTCCAAACATTAGTATTCATGTTAATAATTTCTTTCACAAAATCCAAAACATTTCTTGTTGGTTTTTTTAGTGATAAACTGAAAGGGATGTTACAAACAAGAACAGTAGACCATATCTTCAAGATAAGCTCTCTCAATATTTACTTGAGCGTTTATTTTTTCAATAATATAAATTAGAAGGTTCTTTGAACTTTTGACAAAAAGAATTGACTCCTTAGAACTATTGGCATCCATGCAAGGCAAAGAATTACAAGATTAGAAATATATATATTTGGATTCTTCTACATGTTTCTATAAACATTAAAGTAAAGCAAGTGCCCATTTGATTTGAGTGTGTATGCATTCATTGATTCCAAAAACCTCCTCTGTTTGATCATATTTGCAATCCGCACATTTATTTGAGTCATTTCATCAAACAATCCTTATGCCTTAAATATACCTCCACAATTGCATAAATATTTAGTTGCAACATCGATATTTGACAAAAATTATCTCTGTTGTGCTTTGATGGATGTCCATATTTGTAGCTCAACATATCTTTAAAATTAATGTTTTGCATACTATATAAGAGTAAATTTGCACCCCATGTGCAAATCCCTTTTTTTCCCCTCTCCACTTTAGAAAACCAAGCTTGGAGGCTAAATTCCACCTAAGCCCGCTGTTGTCATCCCACTTGGGGCCTATTTTGAGCATCAATAGAGCAATTTCTATCAGGAATGCCCGCACAGCGCGCTTACGTCCCTAGCATATTCCTACGGGTGGAGCTACATAGACATTTCACTTCTCATTGGCAGTTGATTAGTAACGCCCCCTTCAGTCGACCAACCCGAATATGGCTGTTTTCTTCCTCTCTCCTTCAAATTCATTCCTTGAACAAGCATTTCATCTTCTACATTCTCAAGCAATCTTCTACACATCCTCTACAAGCTCATTCACACTCTCTTGCATCCATTTCAAGTACTTTAGCAGCATTTTGGCACTCCATAGCAGCAACTCCATCACTTCGGTAGGGCAAGTGTGGGACAACACCATTGCAGCAGAGGCTCGAGTACTCTCATTTTCTCCCCCATTAGCCTTGAGTTCTTTTGGTGGAGATGGTAAGCTTTCCACTCTCGTTGAGTAGCACTTTACTGTTTTGTAGTGTTTAGTGTTCTTTGCTTTTTTTCCTTTCTTTATCGTACTATTTCTCCATTGTTGCAAACTTGGTTCTTCGTGGAGGTGGGAACACCAAAGCGGGGGTCTAACTGAGGTAGACACCTTAACAGCCCCAACCAAATTTCCCTCTTGCTTGTGTGTAGGTGTACGTGCTATTGGGAGCTAGTTGGCGAACGAATTTCTTTGTGAGATCATCCTTGCCACCCTAACTCTTGTTTTTCGACTTTATCACATTAGAGAGTACTTTGTTTACTTTATTACGTTGTTTTGGCCCTTTGGAAGTAGTAAGTTGGGTCGTCAGTCAATTTTCTAGTGTTCGACCTTGACTCCTTAGTCCTCTGCTCATACAAACGCCAGTGCACTTGTGAGACGCCAGCGACGCCAACACGTTGCGCTGTCATCCCGGGACCACGCTTTTGTCCTCAAGCAGAGAGCTTCCTGAGGCGCAGTGTTGAACCCAATAACCAGCTCGCCTAGCCCCTTTCTGAGTGTCGGGTCTGTAGAATACTCGAAGGACCTTACGGTTCTCATTATTCTTGTCCCGCACTTCCTAACATCCCGTTTAGCTAAAGTAAGATAGGGCAGCCTTTTACTCTTGGCCCTCCGTGACCTGGGGCCTTACACGCAGTCGGTCCCCCTACCTTACACATACATCTTTACCATGTGCAGTCTATGTATGTAGCCCACCACATTTTCCTTACATTTATGTCAAAAAGCTTACAAACTTTGTATAAGCTTCAACATTTCTAAAGATTCTTCAACAAACCAATTTCTTTTATATTTTGTTTATCAAGGCAGTTGTATACATATTTGTGTGCCATGAAGTGTCTATCATGAGATTGCAATATATGATGTCTAACAAAATCGTAGAACTTCTATTTGTGCTTTTATGTATGTTTATATTCTATAAGCCATGAGAGTGATGGCAGAGGTAGTGGAACTAGGTTTTACAAAAAACAATGGGAAATGTTTGAAAGTTTCGAAATCTTTTCAACATATCCATTTTCTATAGATCCTACTTATCAAGATGTGAGGATGCCTATAGAGGTTGTAGAACTTGGTTTAACACTTCTATTGCATTTGCACAAAGTTTTAGGTATGTTCAGAGATTCTTTCATTTATAATGTGTCTACTGCAGCAGCGAAGGTGTTAAGCTTCAGGAACTTAGCTTTGTATTTATCAATTGCATTCACTTGCAAGAAAGAATACATTATAATACATTATTGATTTACAAAAATTGTGGAGTTGTCAGAATTGATTTGTGTTATATTTTTGCAACTTGCAAACACACAAGCAAACTTCGAAACTTATATTGATGATCTTACATCTAACCTTTTAATCTTCATTTCAAATGCATAGTGGCAAAACGACTATGTATAAACAAAGCAGGGTTGTTGAAGAATCTTTAGAAATGTTGAAGCATATACAAATTCTATAAGCTTTTGGACAAAATGTCTCTAAAGAAAACACGGTGCGCTACATACACAGACTGCACATGATATACCTAAGTCGAGCCATAAATCCTTACAATCTTGTAATCCACTTGGGAATTGGACCAAAGTATGAGAAGGGGAGGAGCAGATAGGAGGAGAAGAGTAAGATTAGACATCAAGAGTCCCAAAAAATTCATCAAAGGAGGAAGAGGAAAGGTTTGGAGTAATAGGAGAGCGATTCTCAATGACGAAGTCTACATGATTATATTATTGGTGTTGGGGAATGGGTGGTATAAATTGATAGCTTTTTATTAGGATATGCAACAATCATATTACCTCTATTGGTATGGCTCTCAACATGCATGATTTTACTATCAATCAGGTCTTGGATATTATGGTAAAGTACCATGCATTTTCAATGTCATCACCAATAAAAAAAAAAAGAATTTTGAAAATTTGCATTATTTTGAAGATTTGTCGATTTTGTGATATCTTTAGGTCATGTAATCTGAATCAACACATATCTTTGCCTATCAATTGAATGAGTGTTGTAGAAAATATTTGTTATGATTGTATTTGGCATCGAGGAGGTCTTAATGATATTGTAGTCCATGAGATGCAATTTTCCAAAGCTTTTTAATGTGTGATTGTCAATAGAAGAGGATTATTTCAAAGTACACATATCTCACTTTTCTATGAAGCTAGCTTTTATGTGCTTCACTTGCTTCAGACATTCACAGCATTTGGTTATGTTGGTTATCTTTGTTGACATTTCAAAATTAGCTCCGATTACTTTATGGATGTTTATTAGAAATTTTTATATCACATAATAAAGACTCACAACAAATCTAAGTATCTGATCTACTGGAAAAGCATGGTCAACATTAGAATCAAGCTAGAGATGGAACACACAAATGCAATAATGTATGTAGATTATTCAAGCTCAAGCTTGTAAAATAAGATATGTAGACTAACACACTTGCCCCATCAATGCAAAAAGAAATTTTCAACCCCCTCACGAAATACTATTCAAAATCATCTAAAATAATTTATAAAATACAATCGGCGTAACTATTGCACCTTCTTTCGGTGCAAGTGCTAGTTAAATCTTATTCCAGTTATAGATGGTTGTATTCCATCAAAACATCGAAATGTGATTGGGGTTGTCATTGGTGAAAATCAAAGAACTAATAAATTCAATATCACCATTTTCTTAGTAAAATATTAAGAATTTTTTATATTTTTGGATTTAATTATTATTATTTTTATTATAGATAAATGAAAATCATCTAATACTTCCAATGATAACTTTTATAATTCCATTGATTATTTAAATTCACTACAAGATTTAGCAAGCAAATTAGATGAAAAACTTATTTTTAGTCAATGCATTGAGAGATTTAGAAAAGATCTTCATGCATCTCTTACTTCCTCTTCCAAATTTACATTGATCACTGACTTAGAGAACATGCCTATGAGATGAATATCACCTTGGTTTAAACTAAGAAAAATGTGTATATTCATCAGAAAAACAATTTCATTCATCAAGAATTGAATGAAAGAGTTGAGGAGCATGAAGAATTTAAATTCCCCTGTACAAGTGGTAGAAAAGAAAAGAAAAAAATATCAATTACTCAGACATAGCAATACAAAAAAAAAGGGTTATTATCAAGCAACAACATAACAATATATTTATCCAAAATTATTTTAATGTTTTACATAGCAATAATTTTTTTTCACATGTTCAAAATATGTCATTATAGCTTTGGGTAATGAAGAGAATACTCGACAACATTAATTGCCCTTCTCTATTGATCTAAACCAAATAACAACAGATGAAATACAAATTAAATATATAACAATTTTATAACTATTAAATGTGTTCATTCATTAAATGGAATATCGTTTAGTTCATATTTCTAATCATTTTTCTATATTTAATAAAATAAATACCAGATACAATTTGTGAAACTCAACCATCAATACTCAATATTATCCCCACTCAGACATTTCAACAAACAATTTCAGGTAAATAAAAATGCTAATATTATTTAGATTAAATAGATAATATTATATTCTTACGCTTAACTCTTTATCTATATTGATTTATTAAATGCACATGTCATTGCAGCTTTAAATGATCAGCAAAACACCGGACAACATATGATAGCATTTTGTATTGATCTTAACTAGACACCAACAACAATTAATGCAATGATTTTCTAACAATTTTGAATGTTAAAATTTTAATTTAATTTTATATGTAAATTATGTAATTTACAGGTTTTGATGACATTGTAAGAGAGTGACTTACATATTCAAGATAGAGACATCATTTGTATATTGTACTTTTGACTTACATAGTATATGTACAAAATTGGCTTACAGAACTAATTATACTTAATATAATTATAAATGATGTTCATAGTTATTGACTCATTGTATTATTCGTTATTAACTGATTCAATGTTTATACTGTTTTATGTACTATTGAGATTACTTCATTAGTATAATTGACTTAATTTATGCTTATGTATAGTTACATTCATAATTGTGAGGTATGTTTGTAATTATTATTAAAAATAACTAATAAGAGATTTTTTATGGTTATAGTCTTAGACATGCTACAATGATTGGTTTCACACCTTATTCTTTGGTTTATTAAGATTTCATCATCATGTGTTTCCCTTTGTGACTCACTTACAATTATGTACATATTGAGATTACCACTTACAAGAGTTCAAAAATCTTGATGAGTGGAGTCAACATATTCGACAATCTATGCATATAAATATTTTCAACTTAATTTTAAAAGAAGAGATGTTGTAAATTATTTGATCTACATATACTTATAATAGAGTATATAAAAGAATTGGAATTTATCTATGTTTTTCATTTTATTTCTCTTTCTCCTTCTTCTATCTATACTTCTAGATTCTTATGATTTATTTATTCTTTGAGATTGTTATCTTCTGTTAGAGTAATCATGTATTAACTAATAATTAATTAATCTTTAAATGATTATTAGTCTAATTCATTTCATGCACTTAAGCTAAACTAAAGTGAGCTATTATTAGATCATTTTGTCTCATTGCATCAGATGTTGACATTTATCATGATCTAATCCCTCTATCATTTAGGGTTGCTCCTATATAGCATTCAACCCTCATTGTATTATCTCTTGACCAAATCTCCTTGAAGACTCTAAAGATTCATGGATGTTTTTCACTATGTAAGTTTTTCTTGTTGAGAAATAGCAATTCTTTGTTTTGTAGATCTCTTGCATGGAAGGTGTTATTGTTCACTATTTGATCCTATATCTCGTGTTTATTACAATTCTAACATGGTATCAGAGTGTGGATTTAGCGAATCCCTTCTCAATTTATGAGGGTTTTCTTCAACGAGGGTTACAAGCTTCAAATCTAGAATCTCCTTTGTTTTTTTTTTGCAAATTTTGCAATTGGGCGAATTTTTGGTGCACTTTGGGATCAAAAAGACCTCGCCATTGCATCCAAAGTGGCCAAAAACCTAAAGATTAACTATTTTTTTATCAAAATCCAAGCAAAAAAATTAGGTGATTTTTTGTTGCACATTTTTTGAGGCATGAAAACCCATACAATTGTATGGATCCGTATAGTTATACCATCTCTGCATAATTGCATGCTATTTAGTGCAAATTTTCAAGCATTCTACATCATTTACCGACGTTTTGCATAGTTTTTTGGCCATTTTCTAGCTTTTCCGACGAGCTAGGAGGCGATTTTCAGGTGAATCTGGCTTTTCCAACGACTTGCACAATTTTCAGGCAAGATGACATCATTTTCTTGTGCCACCTGTTGTGACCTAACTCACACCTCGCCCCATTGCAAATGGGGACCCTTGTTGTTTGCTTTTTAGGGTTTTTCCTCCGCCTGCTTTCATTTTGTCTGCTCTTCGTTTTGGGGTTTTAAGTCTGCATTTTGAACGGTCACCCGAGTCGAGTCAGTGAATTTTAGTCTGGATCAATGTATAAACGTCACCATTGTGCTTAGAAGGCCTGGGAGACGAAGATCGACTATCGTTTCGGTCGATTCTGACACTTCCAAATTTTTAGGGTTTCTCACCCCAAGTCCCCTATTTTTTAGGACCTACTTTTTTGGCACTTTTGGGCAATTCTGGGATCCCTATTTTTTTAGGGTCTATTTTTGGAAAGTTGCTATTTTTGGAAAGTTTCTATTTTTAGAAAGTTTCTATTTTTAGAAGGGCCACGAGTTTCGAAAACACACTCAGAAGTTCGAAACGAGCAACGAAACTCTCAGAAAATCGATTCAAAGTTTTTTGAAATTTTGGTCAAAAAATCTGGAAAATCATAAAAAAGTTCAAAAATCTGGAAAATCTGTAAAAAAAATGGTGAGAAATTCTGGAAAATCACAGAGAAATCTGGTAAAGAGCATCGAAAATGGTGAATGAGATGATGAATTCGTCAATAAATTGGTAAAATTCATGAAATTCGTCAAGAAAATCTGGAAATTTGTGAAGAAATCTGAACAGTTCATGGAAAATCTGAGCACAATCATGGAGAAAACTAATAAATTCGCCTAAGTACAGAGAAAGTGAATGGTAAACGCCTTCAGCCAAGCAATCAAAGGCATGAAAATCTGAGCAATGGCAATAGGATCTGTCAAGTCCGCCCTTGTCATGGTCAACCATAAGCTGAAGTCCGCCCATGGAGAATGAAGGAAATGTCTAAGAAAATGAGGCCATGGCCAACCATAAGCTGGAGTCCGCCCAAGGTTGAATGTCAAGTGGCAAGCAAAACAAGAAACTCCGCCCAGCAACATGAAGACAATGGTTGGCCAGTTGATGAAGTCCGCCATCCATTGGCAAGATAAACAATGAAGTCCGCCTTAGTCAATGAGGCAGTGGTCAGACCAACAGCCAAGTCCGCCTATGTCAATGGCAAAGAAGATGATGAAGTCCGCCCTCCAAAGCATCCAATGGCAAAGAAAACAAGCAAGTCCGCCCTAGTCTTGGCCAACCAAAGCATGAAGTCCGCCCTCCAACCAAGGCAAGTGGTCAACCACAAGACAAAGTCTGCCCCAGCCAAGAAGGTAAATGGCAATGAAGAGTGTGAAGTCCGCCCAAGGTAAGAGAAAGAAATTTGGCTAAGGCATGGACAAAGACAAGTTAAAGTGGCAACAAAATGTGGCAAGTCCGCCCTAGGCATAAGGTAAGTGGCAAAGAAGATGGTCAAGTCCACCTTGAGAAAGAAGTCCAATGGCAAGCAAAGTTAGGAAGTCCGCCCCCCAAAGTTAGCAATGGCAAAAGAAAGGCTGAAGTCCGCCCTGGGTTAAGTGTTAGATGGCAAGCAAGAGAGCCAAGTCCGCCCACCAAAAGGAGTCAAGTGGCTCAAGAAACAAGGAAGTCCGCCTTAAATATTAGACACTGGCCAGAAATATCATGAAGTCCGCCCTAACCAAGAAGTAAAGTGGCAACAAAATAAGGAAAGTCCGCCCAAGGTAAAAGAGGAAAATGGCTAAGGCATAGCCAAAGAAAAGTGAGCAATGGCAACGAAAATGGCAAAGTCCGCCATGTATTAGAAAGTGAAAAAATTAAAATTTTGTCTAAGTGTGAACCTTTGAAAAATGAAAATATTCATGACACTTAGAAGATTCGCCCAAGAGAATAAAAAAAAATCTTCGCCATGGCTAAAAAAATTAAGCAAATGGACAAAATAAAATTGGATTTGTCAAGGAAAATTGTGGAAAACTCAAGAATTTGGATAAATAAAATTGGACATGGCGAAAGAATTTTGGACGAGAGACAAGTCATGGCTAGAAAATTATTGGACATGGCTAGAAAATTATTGGACATGGCCAAATATTTTTGAGAAATGATCAAAAAAATCATGGACAAATCAATTGGATGATCAAGATTATGGCGAGAAAATTTGGAAAAATTGAAAATTTGCCTAAGGCATTGACAATGAAATTTTCGAAAATCGAACGGGTTGGAATGGACACATAAAATAATTATTTTAATTATTTTAATCTTTTATTTTCCAACACCAAAAAAGAGATAAGTCTTGAAAATTTCGAAATTGGAAAGAGAGAAAAGGAGTTTTGTTAAACTGTGAATGAAATTAGAAACTTTCCCGGACGAGGTGATTAAGGATAAAGCTTGCCATCTTGAAACAAAGTGAAAGAATGAGTTCGAACTTGATTCAAAGGAAACTTTGCAAATATGCTAAAATGATCGACCCTCTCACTTCTATAAGTGATTTCGTTTTTCATTTGTGCAATCACTCAATTTTGAGAGGAAAAGTGGTGAGAGGAAAATTGTTTAAGGCAAGAGGTTGAAGAAAAGTTGCAGCAAAGTGAAGGAAATAATCTGTTATCAGCTTGCATTGCAATCGTGATCACGTCTCCAAGAAGTCACAAGGCAGATTCGTTTGTCCATTTCATGTTAACATGAAGCTTCACCATTTATTTTTCCAGCTTGTTATTTTTTGCGAAATCTAATTTGATTACCAGCTGGAATGTTTGTTCAAACTGATTTTAATGTCGAATTCTTATTATCTCTGTCTTCCTTTTTCTTGCAGATCTACTTTTCGAAGCATTCAGGATGAAGTTCGCAAGCAAAGGTGTCCAAACTCAATCAAAGATCAAGTCCAAGTGGGAGCACGTTCTAGACACAGATCTTGGCCACGTTGATCTTGAAGACTTCCGAAAGAGAATGTACGGGACTGACGGACGCTTGCCAACACCAATCGCCATGAGGATGATGCGAAACGGAATCGTCCATGCAGCTGGTTTTCCACCAGCAAAAGAATGTCCTGAGTTGATGGCAGAGTGCGCACTACATTACAACGCACAAGACAGACAGATAGAAGCTCCTGACGGAAGAGTCCTTGCTTACTTGTCCGAGCCAGCAATCCAGGAGACTTTTGGCATTCCAGTGTACAACCGAACATCCTATCGCACTAAGCAAGATGCACTCAAACTTTATCAAAGTCAGAAGGATCTATGTGCATCCAACATAAACAAGAATTGGTTATTAAAACCAAAGCCTACTGCAAGCAAAATGCCGAAAAAGTTGATCAGAACCCACTTCAAAGAAGAATATGGCGATATTGTTCTGCTACTTAACAGAATGGTAGGCAGTGCCCACGGTGCTCCTTTCGAAGAATGGATGTACTATTTTATTGACGAAATAATCACTGGAGTCAAAATGTTCAATTGGTCCAGGATGATTAGCGACAGCTTGCACGAACAGTTGGTCAACTTTGAGCAGACCAAGATTTTCCACATGAGCTCCTACATTGTATATTCACTTGCGAGATATTATAAATATCCTGGCTTGACATGCAAAGGCGTGGTTGGCAACGGCGAGGGGAAATTCAAAGTCTACGACTGCTATCCACAGCTGCAGCTGAAAGAGAAGTCCCATTTCCGGAGAGCTCACGATGCATTTTTGATGTATATCACCAGGCTTCTTCAGGGCGGAACGCACCAAAGACTCTCGCATGAAGCCAAGAGCTTGATCAGTCGCTATGGATTCTGGTTCATTCAGTATCCTAAGTTCACCTACATCAGAATCCAAGGATTTTCCGGAAATCCTTATAGGCTGCCTGTCTATCCGACTAACAGGATGGTATTGTTGGAAGTGCTAAGACAGCTAGAAACATATCAGAACATCCAAAGGCCTAAGCAGAAAGCTGCCGTCACCTTTCCGTTTTTCATCGGCAACATGGAGGAGTCATGCCCGACAGCACAAGCAGCAGAGGTTGCTCGATTGGAGATTCAGCAGTATCCATTCATCTCATACAAAGCCAGGAGCAACTTCGATCCGCTTCATCACCAAGATTGTGGACGGAGAAAGATACAAACATCGGGTTGACCTAGAAGACTTTTGGGCCAACGCAGCCGATGAATACGATGTAAGGAGAAGATTATGGTCAAGGTTGCCCCTGAGCATGATAAGGGCGACGGAGCTCTTCAAAATACCTGACCAGCTGCAAGATGATGGGATATATGTGCAGCCAGGCTTCAAGGAAAATGAGCCTCTGCCACCTATGAAATGGTTCGAACCTGAGATGGGTGATCTAGCCACCTTGATGCGCCCTGTTTTCAAATACTCTCAGTGGTGGATAGATCGTCAAGTAGAAGTGTTAAAACAGAGAAATGTGCAGTTTACCTACGAGTTGATGGGAGACACTGAGTCATGTTCTTCAAATGCCGGTGCATCTCATGCGGATGGACAAGCAGATGCCGCCAACTCTAAGAAGAGGAGAGAAGCCGATAAATCTGCAATTCAAGACAAAGGTAAAGAGATAGATGAGGGCCCTTCACGGAAGAAACACAAGTCTAAACCCCTCCAGTCGGCCACTTCTAGGAACATAGAGGAGATGCTTGCCTTAGATAGAGAATCCTTGGAGAATGCCATGATCCCTTCTCCAGTTGAAAATGTAGAGCCAATTCAAATAGAAGATGACGATCAACCCTCTCCGGCAAGCACAGAGATCTTGGGATCGGATAACGACACAGACATCGAGGATGGAGAATTTGAGGAAGGAATGATTTCCGCCCTCAAAGGCATTCGAGAGGACCCATCCGTCCAGGAGATCCATGATATGCAGTTAGTCCAGGAAATTCAAAGTATGCCGGAAATTCAGGAAGAGCATGAAATACAGGACATGCAGGACGTCCAAAATCAAGAAGACATGATTGAACAGCCAACAGTACCAGAATGGTTGAGGGAAAGATTGAAAAGAAAAGCGCCAGTGGAGGTCCCGGAGGAGGACAATGACACAGATTTTCTGGCCAGATTAGAGCAAACTGCCCCAAGGAAGAAGGCCAAGAAGTTCTCAACCATTCAGAGGGATGAAGCTGGAAATCGCACGGTGCAAATTGCAGTGCCTACGGCCGACAAGTTTCAAGACGAGATTGCTCCTGAGGAATATGCTATCACGACTGTCGACATGGGTCCGGCAACAAAAGAACAGGAAGTCGAAGACTTGGATAATTCCGTGGCCACCATCAAGGCCAGATTAGAAAAGGAAGTTGCCAAGAAAAAGGAGTACAAGAAAGAAATCCAGCGCCTAAAGGACTACATCCAGCACTTGACAAAGCCATTAAACGAAGGTGAACAGGTGGTGCCTTTACCTCCAAATGCCTCACAAGAACCAAGTGCGAACTTTGAAGAGGAGTTGACAACAGCGAGGGAGGCTAAAGATTGGATGGTTGCAAGGAAAAAAGAGGCGTTGGTGTTTGCAAGAAAGTTGGCGCAAGTAAATGAGCAGGCTTCCTTCATGCTTTCACGAGTTGCAGATCTTGCAGAGTCATGGAGCAGTCTCGAGGATATTCAGAGCAGGATCATCCCATGCATCCGGGAACTGAAGGGCATTTCAAAGCAAAGATTGATCGAAGACAAAGTTATCGAAGCCGGAGCAGCTTATGACTTCAACGGATGGTACTATGCCTTAATCTCAAGGAAAGGAGTCCTCGAAAAGGTGAAGCAGGATGGTGGTAGAATTGAAGAACAAGTAAAAGAAATTCAAAGTAAAATCTATGAGATGGCTGCAGATATGCTAGACAAGGAGATTGTCCGAAGGAAACACTTGCGGCCAAGGAGTTTGAAAGAGCAAGTACAGAAAGTTTTCTCCACCACCGGGCCAATTATGAAGGAAGGCTTCACCAAAGTGTTCGAATTCATGGCCATCAGAAGTTCCTTCTTGCTACAAGAGCCAACATGGGCGAATGTGTTTGCAGAATGTGCCGAGAACTTGGATTTGCTGGAGTACAACATTAGCGTGCTGCCCGACATTGCTATGGAGGAGGTCGACCTGATAGTGTCCAGGTTCACCGAACGTGAGGCTGCACAAGTGGATAAGGATGACACTCCAGTTGTCTAGTGTTCTCTTCAGTTAACTGATTGTGGTTTTGGAAACCCCAATTAGGGTTTAGTTCCATTTAATCTTGGCCATTGATCTTGAATCAATCTCGGTCGTTCTTTGTAATCTTGAAAACTATATAAACCCCCCCCCAATCACTCTCTCATTTTCATAGATAGATGGATAGTTAGAGGCTTAGAAGTTAGAGGAGATTAAGAGTTAGAGCAGATTTGAGATAGATAGTTAGAAATAAAGAGAGAGTTTGTATGAGATTGTTGTGAAAACACTACTTTAATAATGAAGTTCAAACGCATGAGGTGCCTTGAATACTTGATTGTTGAATAGTTGCATGGTCGCATATTTTCTTTCTCTCTTAGTAGATTCGAATTAAAATGTATGTTAGAAGAATGATTGATTGATAACGGAGATTAGTGGAACCGAGCTCATACTTTCTTTGGGTGGATGATTTCACTCAATGTGCAAAGTTAGACTGAGCTTTACTATGGATGCTTAACTTCTGTTTTGATAATTGTTGTTCGATTTGATGGCTATTATTTATCACATGAAAATCACAAGCACATTCCTAGAAGATTGCACTTGCTCTGCGTAGTTGTCGTTAAACGTGGTGAAACAGAGTATGGTTTATTTGGTTTCACTTAGTCTTCGTCTTCTCTTGATTTCTTAGGAGTAGCATAGAGTCTCTAAACCCTAAATCTTTTTTCATTTTTTTTATAAAATCAAAAAATTCAAAATGGTACTACATTTATGTCTCCGCTTTTCCGAATAACTTGCAAAATCTTACTTGTGCCCACTGCAAATCACATCCATACCACAGAGCCTATCCGCGTTCATCTTAAACATTGGAATTACCCTATGACCTCACTTGCAATCTTAGCATAGGAAGTAGTTTTTCAAGAGAGAATAGAGCGTCTGTGACACTTTGTTCTAAGGTGTTTGTTGTGTCATAAAACGCACATCAACACCACCCAATTGTTGAACACCTGGAATACTGAGAGGGGAAGGTGGGTGAATCAGTATTCACTGAAATTTTTTAACTTTATCAACTTAAACATGCATTCAAGCATCTCATCAAACTTGTAGAAATGGATAGGAACAATTAAAGCATGCATCACATTTACATGGAAAACCCTTAGAAGGGAAAAACCACAGTGAGGATTAGCTCACAATATATTATAACTGGTTACAATATAGATTTACATGGAAAACCCTTAGAAGGGAAAAACCACAGTGAGGATTAGCTCACAATATATTATAACTGGTTACAATAGATTACAAAATGGAGGACTCACTATCCAAAAAGAATGGCTCACTGTCCAGAATAGAAAAGAGAATAGAAGAATGGCTCATTGTCAGATTTTGAACTACTAACAATGCATCTACAACATGTTGAAGATACAATTCCAATTAAGCTCAGAAAACAGACTTTACACACTTCATACTTCACCATTATCACCTTTTGCACTTCACTCTACATCACATCTCTCACACAATACATACATCCATCCTTCACACACTAAATCAACCTTCTATATATACCATAAACACCCACAACATCAATTAGGTCGGCCTAATTACATGAACCGTGTAACACCATGACCTGTCAACTCAAAACTCCATCATGCATGCCTTGCGGAAGGAACAAAAATGTGTTCTTCATCAAAATAGGTCAGCATGACCTATAATCACTTCCATGAATCTGCTCCTTACACAATTCAACTTCGCAAGACCCCAAAACCCTTAGATCGGCACCTCATAGTGAAATCGGTGAAGCAACAACTGAATGAACCAACTGCTTATCCTCAACTCGACACGCGGATCACCAAATCACTTGCCACTTGGAGTGTGCACATACACTTCTGACACCCTCAAATACTTCCTCCAAAACCACATAGCATAATAATCATTCGCGATGGAATGCTGAGCATTCCAATATGCACTATGCACCTGTAACTCTGCTTCTAAGCCCGATGCTCTGTCATCAATATCTTCAATTGCAAAAGGCATACAACCATGAAACTTCGGATATAGATACCTTCAATACATACCCTTATTACCTTATAACCGCATGACAAGATTTTGCAAAGCGGAGCAATGCGGACCACCAAACTATTGCTCTGTTACTATTCCAGTCTAGGACTTAGGCAATTTTCACCAAAACACTTGGCCTTCTCTGGACTATGTACATACAAATGCACCAACGTGCTTCTATGATGGGTTGCCATCGATGACAACACCATATATTATCATGCTCATGTTGCCAACACCAGTCACCACTAGGTCACCACCCACTAGCCACCAACCAAGATTTTTTGCCCTTTTCGACCTATTTTCGTAAATCAAGCACATTTTTGCATATAGTGTTGAAATCCAGAAAACAAGATATCGTTAGAAACTTATTTTTGAGCACTATCCAATGGTGTTGGTTTTTTTCTCAAATTTTATTGTTGGTACATTTTATCACTTGTCAAAGCAAGATGTGTTGTTTTCACTCTCGAGCTCACAACTTTTGCCCTGTTTCTCCGTTTTTTGTGATTTCAATGGCATTGGTATAGTCTATCAGAGCTCTTCACAGCCATCCATGCATTTATTCCAAATTTTTCTTCAAGTACAATTTATTTAGTTTTTTGTGTTTTTACAATCTGGTGAATTACTTGGATGTTTTAGCTATTAGAAACTTCTTGTTTGCGTGGGATTACTTCTTTTAGGTTGTTCTATATGTATTTTCAGCATTTTGTCCTATTTGGGGATTGTAGACATCTTTTGCATGAAATGTCTCTTTTGTAGATGCACTGAGATAAAATGTTATTTAGATGTATACTTTTTGAGGATTTTTGCACATCCTATTGTGCTTTTTGTACTCGCACTATGATATAAAGTGTCATGGGTGGGTTATGAGTGCCTTTGTTTTGCCATCACACCTTTGTCAAGTGAGTGTTCCTTCCACAACAACATCGAATCCTAGTGATTCTTGCCTCATGAATGTGTGCCCTAATTTGCACACCCTTTTATTTGCAGATACTTTCAGTTGCACATTCAAATGTTCTTTGTTCTCCTGCATGCACTTTTTGGTGACAAAGTTTCAATAGACTTGTCTTGGCTCTCCCTTTCCACATTATGGAGGGGGTTTCTAC
This sequence comes from Sequoia sempervirens, assembly GCA_007258455.2. Lineage (NCBI taxonomy): Eukaryota > Viridiplantae > Streptophyta > Pinopsida > Cupressales > Cupressaceae > Sequoia > Sequoia sempervirens. Next base: position 403,984,653 of record VDFB02193867.1, read on the forward strand.
TATTGGTGCTAATGCCTCCTTGGTTTCGTTTTGAATTGATCTATATATCTAATTCTTATTCCTATATACCAAGAGGATGCAATGGCTGGTTACCCATACATTTTGGTGAGATGGAACATTTACTATATGGACATTATTGGATTCCTACTTCTAGAGGTGACCTTCCATTTTCATTTGATCAAAGTTCTTCAGACTATTGGTACCTGTATTTTCAACTTGCATCTTGCATGTTCGTTTTGAATTGATCTATATATCTAATTCTTATTCCTATATACCAAGAGGATGCAATGGCTAGTTACCCATACATTTTGGTGAGATGGAACATTTACTATATGGACATTATTGGATTCCTACTTCTAGAGGTGACCTTCCATTTTCATTTGATCAAAGTTCTTCAGACTATTGGTACCTGTATTTTCAACTTGCATCTTGCATGTTGAGTAGTGTCATTGGGGTTACTCATGCGGATTCATGAGCCATTTGTAGCTTTGAGTTCCAAATGTTTTCTTTTGTTTGCAATCTGATTCAAGTAATGTCTTTGGGGTCACTCATGCAAATTCATGTGCCATTTGTATCTTTGAGTTATAAGTGTTTACCTTTGTTTGCCATCTGATTCAAGTGGTGTCGTTGGGGGCACTCATGCAAATTAGTCTTTTTTATCGTGATCATCATTTTTTCCAGAGGAGGTTCTTCATTTCATGTTTCTATTCTTTTTGGGACATCATTTTGGATGCTTTTCAGTCCTTAATTCACCCTTCTCTCTTTTGGAAAGGAGTTGTTCCCATGAGGTTTTTTTTCTCTGGTTGTGAAATATTAAATTGTTTGTACATGGGTTCCCCATCAGGCCTTGTTTTCCAAGACCCATCATGCATTATTTGCTTTTTATGCATTAGTTTTTAGGGTTTTTAGCTACTCCCTAAGTTCATCTTAAGGCGAGTGTTAGAGTAATCATACATTAGCTAATAATTGATTAATCTTTAATTGATTATTAGTCTAATTCATTTCATGCACTTAAA
>VDFB02193867.1:403985768-404007322 GCA_007258455.2 Sequoia sempervirens
TTGTCTTGGATTTCTTCATCAAATAGCCAGTTTTTAAAGTAGGATTGTCAGAGGTTTTCAGATTTCGTTTCCAGCTCAGATTTTGGAGTTACAAGACAGGTTCCCTTCTTAAAACTCCAAAATCTGAGGTGGAAACGAAATCTGAAAACCTCTAACAATCCTTCTTTAAAAACTGGCTATTTGAAGAAGAAATCCAAGACAATCCAACCCAATAATACGCTTGCAATCAAATTCTGAGAAGAAAACTTTTCAAAGCAACTGCCGTGCAAAAATTTCCTAAAGGCTACTGCCGTGAAAATTCTTCCAGAAAAATGTCGTGAATGAAAAATTGCACATCCAAAAGCTTTAAATGCCTTTAAATTATCTCAAGTTACAAAACTTAACTGATTGTCAGTCATGCATTCGAAAATTGATCAATCAGCTATAATCATTAAATATCTAAGATATTATCTTTCAACTCAAACACAAGTTTTCAGATATTTATAACTTGTTGAAAACAATCTCTTTTAGAATATCTGTTTTTCATACAAATCCTATTTGCACAATTAATTCAACAATTATATTTAAATAATTACATTTCCACAAGATTAACATTCAGTTTTAAAATAATTAACTTGTTTAATTTAATTTAATAAATCAAATCATATTCATAATTATTTAATTTGACATCTTAATAAAATCACATTTAATCAAATAAATTAACAATTAAACCATTTAAATAAATTAATAAATAATTAAATTCTCAAACAAGATAGCACAAACAAATTCGACACGACAAGACTAAACAACAAACGACAACAGGTGACCAAAGATACTCGTTCAATGAAGAACGATGGCTTAATAAGGACCTGACACTACCTTCGGATCAACATAATTCCATTGGATTAGGGTACGCTCAGACCTGTCAAGCAGGTGAAGCCGATACCCGGTACCTGTATCTGCATAAAACATCACTGTTAAACATATAAACATATATCAGAAAACACACCGTGAAGAAGAATCGTAGTGTAGCAGGGTACTCACGAATGAGTAGTGCTACACTGTCTTATTCACCAAAACTGACGAGCATCAAATATCATAAACAACCATTTCATCATGATAACCACATAAAAACTCATAAGCAACATAATCCATATCACATACGTGTCTATCATAATGTCATCATACGATCTTAACTAGATAATCATGATATCCAATGAATCATCCACAAAGTATAACTAACATAACATCAGTGTTGTAACTAGAAACAATACAATATAGTATCCAAAGCAACTAAACTAGTAGCAAACGAACATAAGCAAACTGATACACATAGTAGCAACTAGAGGGGTACTACATTTTTTCATGCTCCTCGACTCTTTCATTCAATTCTTGATGAATGACATTAACTCTTTGATGAATAGAATGGCATTTACACATTTTGTTTTAACTAAACCATTGTAATATTTGTCTTATAAGCATGTTCTTCGAGCCAAGGATTAATATAAATTTGGAAGAAGCACCAAGAGATGCATGAAGATCTTTTTTAAATCTCTCAACGCATTGACTAAAAATAATTTTTTCATCTAATTTGGTTGGTAAATTTTGGAGTAGTGAATTTAAATAATCAATGGAATTACAGAAGTTATCATTGAAAGTATCAGATTATTTTCATCCATTTATAATAAAAACAACAATAATTAAGTCAAAAAAATTTAAAACTTAATATTTTATTAAAAAAATGGTGATATTGAAATTTAGAAGTTTTTTGGTTTTCACCAATGACAACCCCAATTACATTTTTATGTTCTAATAAAATACAACTATCTATAATTGGAATAAGATTTAATTAATTTTAAAAACTATAAAAATCAATAAATGTTTTATTATAAAGATCATATGAACATTACCAATAATATTTTTCTCATGACTAAAACTCCCTCCAACATCATCATCATCAACCAATGAATTAACACCATTTGTAATTCAATAAAATTACTTTAATTAATTTTAAAACAATATAGTAATTATTAAAAATATAAATATAATACTAAAATGGAAAAGACACTAACAAGCAATTTAATCATGCTCATTTGTTTTGTTTCTCTTTAGGAGATCTAAAATCCTCAAGACATGCTTGCATGTGTTTTTCCTTTTTGCCCACTGATAATCACACATGCAAATCTAATCCAAATTTTCTAACAAAATACCATTTCATTGAAATAGATTGACTTCTTATTTTGCATGTGTTAGGGAGGACATTATATAAATAATAATCTATATTTGGTATTATTTTTTACCTCTTTAATATAGTTATGAAATATCTTTATTTTTAAAAATTAATTAAAAATTCAAATAATTGCAAATATCTTTTATTTTTATAAAATGGCTCTACCTTATGAAAAAGTGTATGGATAAGTCAATCCATTCACTTTGTGCATTTTTAACACAATCACTTAGATAATGGTTTTTCATGTGAAAGTGGTAAGACAATAGAAACATTGGTTTTTTTATTTGCAAAAGAAAAGTTTCAAAAAAAATTGGCCGCATTGTATACAAACAAACATGATTATGTCTAAATAAACACAAAAAATAACTTAAATAATATAAATGCATAGGGAAAAAAATGAAGAATTTGTCAAACTTACCAATACGACCCTCATCATGACACCAAGCCTCCTTAAAGTAATTAATTAGTTTCTTCAATTCTTTGAATTTCTATATGAATTTTTTTAATCAGGTGGGTAATGATGTCTTCATTATCACTAATTGCATACACTATTTTATCCAATCTATCAAACATGTTTACTCCAACATATTTATTGTTTGCATACCTAGATTATATAAAACAATATCAATCTATGAGATTCAAATATATAATGTTCTACATATTTTAATTAAATATTCATTTATCTATACACATTTTTTAGTCATGCTCTGCGTACATATCAAATACATAAAGTACTCGACAATCAAAGAATAATTTACAAGTTACATTATAAAAGTTGTTGAGTAATGTTCTAACAAAATGAAATGTTAAATTGAAATTAATTAAAGCTTTAAATTATGAAAGATATATTCTTATAAACTAAATATTAATCAATTATAATAAGTTCAATTTAGTTTGAATATAGAAATTAAGACCAATAAAAACCTAATGGCTTCAATCTCAGAATTAACATCATTTGTCATGAATATATTGACATGTCAATCTTCTTTACATTGTTTCTCTCATTGACATGATATATTCTTGTTTTATATGTTTTATGACCACCAGCCTCTTGTTCATAAAAAACAAGAAAGATATAACCGATAGTACACATAAATAAATCATTGATAAATTAATATTTTAAAATAAAATAAATCACTAATTAAATTAAAATTTCATAAATATAATTAACATTGTTCTACCTACACCATATTTATTTGTTGTGAATGTTGAATCTATTGCAATATTGAGTTATGTGAAAGTTTCACCATCATTTCTTGCATCAGTAGTGTTTGGATGTCTATGATAAAAAAAAACATTTTTCATATTTGGTGTTTTGTAGTAGAAAAAGTTATCTTTCTCCTCTACATGCCACAAGCTGACACTTTTTGCATCATCTTCATTCTTTTAAGATTGAATGGAGCGTACTTTTTTTCATACATTCAACACAACTTTCCTTAGTAAGCATGCATCTCTCTTATTCATCAACTCAATCAAACCGCAGTCCAAATAGTATTGTTCGCATATTAAGTCAATCCCCACGCCCATCAGCAATAAAGATTCAATATATGATTTACATTCAATTGACAACCTCAGTGCAAAATTGCTTCTTGGATCACCAAAAGAGTCATCCCTTCCATAGCAAAATTCACCATTGACATCAAAATAATTCCACTTATTATATATAATTATTATAACATGTGGTCTACTATACATGACCCTAACATGACAATTAAAATAAACTTGAAAACATGAAAAAAATACAAAGGTTTACCCAAAAATAAGGTTGTCGAGCCCACTTTCATGTTAGGGTCATGTATAGTAGACCACATATTGCAATAATTAGATATAATGAATGGTCATTGTGATGTCAATGGTGAATTTTGCTATGGAAGGGTGACCTTTCTGGTGATCCAATGAGTGATTTTGCATTAAGTTGTCAAATGAATATAAATCATATATTGTATCTTTATTGTTCATAGGTGTGGGGATTGACACAATATACAAACAACACTACTTAGACTGTGATTTGATTGAGTTGATGAATAAGAGAGATGTATGTTTGTTAAGAAAAAATGTGATGGAAAAGAGTATGCTTCATTCGATACCAAAAAAAAAAGATACAAAAAGTGTCAAATTGCGGCATGTAGAGGAGAAAGATAACTTCTACTACAAAAAATCAAACAAGAAAAATATTTCTTTTATCATAAGCATCCAAACACTATAGTTGCAAGAAATGATAGTGAAACATTCACATAACTCAGTTATTGCAATGCATTCAACATTCTCAACAAATAAATATGGTGTAAGTAGAACAATGTTAACTATCTTTATGAATTTTAATTTAATCATTGATTTATTTTATTTTAAAATATTAATTTATTGATGGTTTATTCAAATGCAATACCAAGTATATACCTTGTTCTTTTTTTAATGAACAAGAAGTTGGTGTACCTATTGTATGGGCCATATCCTCGAAAAATAAAGTTGAGGATATAAATGAATGGCTAACAGAAATTTATAAACAAGAGAAACAGTGTAAAGAAGCTTGACAATGCAATGCATTCGTGATAGATGATACTAGTTCCAAGATTAAAACCATCGGATTTTTATTGACTTTAGTTTTAATATTTAAACTAAATTGAACTCATTATAATTGATTAATATTTAGTTTATAATAAATATATCTTTCATAATTGAAAGTTTAAACTAGTTTCAATTTAATATTTCATTTTGTTACAACGTTACTTATCAACTTTTATAATTTAACTTATGGATTATTCTTTGATTGTCAATTACTTCTATGTATTTGACATGTATGCAAAGCATGGCTGAAAAATGTGTATAGATAAGTAATCTTTAATTAAAACATGTAGAACATTATATGTTTGAACCCCATAGATTGATATTGTCTTTTAATATCCAAATATGCTAGCAATAAGAATGTTGGAATAAACATAATTGACAAATTGGATAAGATAATGTATACAATGAGTGATAATAAAAACATCACTACTCATCTAATTAAAAAAAATAGAGAAATTCAAAGAGAAGAAATTCCATGATTACTTTCAAAGAACTTGTGTTGATGAGTCATATTGGTAAGTTTGTCAAATTTTTCTTTTTTGTTCATATGCATTTATATTATTTCAATTATTTTTTGTGTTTACTAAGAGATTATTTTGTTTGTATAGCAATGTGAACGAAAAACTTTCCAAACTCCTTTCATGCAAACCAAGAAACTAATGTTTTCATAGAGTCTTACCACTTCCACATCAAGAGTCATTATCCAGGTGATCATATTAAGAAATGCGAAAGGAGAATGGGTTGGCTTATCCATATACTTCTTCATAGGGTAGAGCCATTTTATGAAAATAAAAGATATTTGCAATTATCTGGATTTTTAACTAACTTAAAAAATAAAAAATATTACAAAACTGCATTAAAGAGGTCAAAAACAATATTAGATACAAACTAATATCCATATGATCTTCTCCCTTATACATACAAGATAAGAAGTCAATCTGTTACAATGAAAAAAATTTCTTGTTAGAAAATTTAAACCAGATTTGCATGTGTGATTGTCAGTGGGCAAAAAAGAAAAACACATCCAAGCATGTTATGAAGATTTTAGATCTCCTAAAGAGAAACAAAACAAATGAGCATGATCAAGTAGCTAGTAAGTGTCTTTTGACATTTAAGTATATATATATATATATATATATATATATATATATTTTTTTTTTTTTAATTATTACTATATTTTTTTCTAAAAATTAACTAATCTTATTGAGTTACAAATAGTGTTACTCCATAGGTTGTTGATGATGATGATGATGTCAAAGTGAGTTTTAGTCATGAAAATAATATCACTGGTAATGTTTTTGATAAAATAAAAAACATTTATAAGACATTGTACCCATACACAAAAGGCCTCGAGGGAAAAAAGTTAAACAAAAAGGAAGCCAAGGTCAAAGGTCATAAAACAGGCTAGTGACAACAAATTAACAGCAATGTCTTAGGAGAGTAACTTTTTGAAAATTAAAACAAACAACAAAGAAGAACATCCTACTTAGGAAGATTTTTCTAGTCCTCCATAAGGAACTTAAAAACATCATACTTTTGGTAGCTAGTACTGGGTTCAGTGGTCTTCTCATGCTTTTTTATCTCCTCTTGCAGGACGAAACCAAGAGTGACTGCAGAGTGATGAATGACTTTTAGGGTAAAGCGAGAGAGGCTATTAAGTTTCCTCTTCAAGTTTTTCACCCTAGTCGACATAGCCATGAAAAGGATATCTTCTCACAATTGGGGTATTTATCTTCATTGCGCTCTTTAGTATGGGTGGAGTCCTCTGGGTGTTGAAGCATAGCATTAAACTTTGGAAACAAGCTCGGGCCATCAACATCCCCCTCAGCTTCCTCGGCATCATCACCTTTGCTGCTATCATCTTCCTCCTTAACCTGTTCAAACTCATCACTGGATATCTCATCCACAGTTATGTTAGGGGCCTACTTACCAGCCAACCTATGAGATCTTAGAACACTCTAGGGTTAGTGTAGTCAACATTAGAAGTTGAGTCAGGTTCTTTTTTACTCTCTTCTTTGTCAATGTTCTTATTGTTATCTTCAATCTCATCCTCATCGGAAGTAACCTCTTCCACAAAGAAGTTTGTTGTGGGTTTCTTTTTCTTTTTGCTAGGTGGGTCTTCTAAATTTGTGTTAAGCCTTTGGTCATGACTTTTGAGTGGAGTGTTTAAGCTCACACAACCCAATCACAATTTTTTTTTGGCTCAAAGTTTTTTGGGTTTTGAAGGCTTGGGTTGTAGATTTAGGGACTTTCATTTTGGTTCAAGAGTGGCTTGCTTAGTAGTGAGAATTGACTTTCCTTTTGAAGGAGGCTTGGCAGTTTCTTCATTACGAGGGTTCAAGGGGCTTCCAAAAGGAGAAGGAATAATAGAGGGGTCCTCAACCAGGTAGGCCCTAATGGGCTTGGGAGGACATAGAGCAAGATGGAAATGGTATAGTCTGAGAATGAGCCCTTGGTGGAGCGGAATGGGTTGTTTGTCCAGGTTTTTTGTTGTCATATCAATGGCCTCTTTCATAGATAGCTCAAGCGAGGATAATAGATAAAAGGGGAAGCTAATTAGCACCTTGTTTCTAAAATAGTTTAAAAGAGGGAAGTGATAGAAATAGTAACATTTAAAATGACCCTCAAGTGTGATATATTTCATCAGAATGAAGCATACCTTGTCCCATGGTTTGGGGAGTTTGTCACGGTCGTAGCCCACATGTAGCTTAGCAAGGGTTTCACCCTCTTTGAAGAACAAGTGCATATTCTCCAAATCTTGCACCTTCCTATGCTTTTTCAGCTTCTACCCATTGCACAACAATCTTGTGACTTGCGTTATAACCACTTCATTGACTTCAAAATATATCCCTCACATTTTGACATGTCTTTTGTTCTAGGCGTTGGCAAATTGGATGGAAAGGTTTTTTGTCATGACTACTCAAATATTCCATCAATGACATTAAGCCACCTTCCACACAAATATACTAGAGTAGAGTGTCATTACAAAATTCCTCATAGGAGCTTGGCTTCATTCTCACACGTTCACCCAAGGTAAGGTGAAAATAAGGTTGGCGGCACTAAAGAAGATTTCCACGGCAATGCTTTAGGCAAGAGAGGTGAGAGTGTCTTTTGGAAGTGAGGTGGATTTTTCTAGAAATGAATTTCAAGATTGCCAAAAAAGGTGAAGGATGGAGGATTAAATGGCTAATCATGCCCAAGATAAGAGGAATCCTCAGGTAAAGCTTATCTATCAAGATATTAGTCAAATTTGTCCTTTTAACATCATTTTTAGGCCGAATCTTCACTCCCTTGTGTCAATAGTCCAAATCCATTGCTCAAAAGGGTTGGAGCACGTTTTTGAATTAGTGTAAGCCATCTTGAGTAGCGGGATCCATATCATTGGGCAAGAATCAATTTTTGAGTTTCTAATCATGATTAATTGACTCATGACTTTGGCTTCAAGTTTTTTAACATTCCAACTTAATCCCATAGTCACCATAACATACAAATCAATTGTCTTCAAGACACACTTGGTCATACTCTCATCTTTATTCCAAACACTCAAAGTCCTCATATTTCTATCAATGTTCCAATAGTCCCAAGAACCAAAGGTAAAAACTTTGGGTAGGGAGTTTTTACCTAAAATATATAAGGATGGGTAAACCCACAAAAGTGGTTTACAATTCGAGTGAGGAAAGGAAAGTTGCAAAAAACGACCCCATGAAAAAAAAATTGGTTTTTGGGGTTCAAATGAACCCTTTGGTTCGAGCAATCCAAAAAAGGGTTCACATGAACATTGGTTCGAGCAAACCAATTAAATGCAAGGTCCCACCATTCTCGCCAAAAAACACAAAGAAAACATTTTTTGAAAGGGGGTTCGAATGAACTTTGGTTCGAGCAAACCTCTGGGGGTTCGCTCGAACCCCCCCACCCTGGTTCTCCTGAACCCCCTTTTCCCACCTTCTCACCCTCTGACACCAAAAAAGTCCAAAATTTTGTGTTTTGAAGCTCAGGTTGAGGATGAAAATGGAGGAGACTTCATAGACCCAATAGGATAATGGTAGTCCTCAGAACGAGCTATCCAAAGAATATAATTTTAATATGTTTTGGTTTTATTATGTATTTTTTTTTTAGTTTTATTAAACATAGGTTTTTCATCGAAAATCAGGATCTCTATTTTGCACGTGGAAAAATAGCAAATTATCACCAAAAAAGTTTGAAAAATATGAGTGCACCAGATATTGAAGTCCTTGATCCAACAAAAAAAAAAATTGAATTTCGATACATACAAAAAAAGTTGTGTTATACGGTCCGCCTATGTTTGAATTGTAATTGGTTTGACTTCAAAACTTGATTAAGAAAAAATATTCAATAAAACACTATCTAACCAATTGGAAGCACTAGATATCATAGTTACAAATTTAAATTCGAAAAAATTAGAATTTTATCCTTCATGGGAAATAGTCATGCGTTATACGGTGAGCGTCACTCCTTAAAAATGATATTTACTAAAAAAAAATAGTTTTCGAATGAGATGGAAAAAGAAGTGCAATCTGATTCAAAAAAAATTGAAAAAAATATATTTAGAATCTACAAACAAAATGTGACAAATCACTAGTTTGCATCATCTTCAAGTTCTTCACGGTTTAGCCGATATAGGTGCCCGAAAGTGAAGATTTAATTAGAAAAAATTATTTTAGTGTCTAGTTTGGCCAAAAATTGTAAACCAGTATTGTGGGATCACCCGGATATATATTGAAACATTATGATTTTATTGTGAATTCTTCACATTTTGAATGATATTGTATTGTTCTTCAAGTATACCTCTAACATTCGTCGAGAGACATAAGTTGTCCCTCCAATATCTAATGGATTCCAGAGCAGTTCCCATGTTAGCCATAGAATCAACAACACGATTTCCTTCTTTGTAGGTATGGGATGTATTAAATCTATCAAATCCCATGAGGAGATTTTGGATATCATTTATAATGTCAGTGATATCCCATCCTACTTTCACTCTACCTTTCACAACATCAATAACAAGCTTTGAATCACCTTCAACTTGTAATCTCTTTATCCCTAGAGACAAAGCAATCTTAACTCCCAATAACAATACCATTGCTCTAATCACATTAGAAGACTACTCCCCTAGGCCCCTAGAGAACCCAACAATAAATTTGACATCAAAGCTCCTAATAATACTGCCAACATTAGCCAAATCCGAGTTTCTTTTTGTAGCCCCATCAAAATTGAGTTTGGATCAACCCTGAGGGATGGTTTCCATTTGGTATTCTACCTAGCTAACATTTTAGAGTTATCAAATGTGTCAGGGTCCAACTGTAAGCCCCATTGATGAGCAGCATTAGAATCAAAGATAGTAGGAGGCTTGTTTGAAATTTTCCAATTGAAGAGGGAGACATTCTCAACTAACAATCTAGAGCAATATCCAAACACCTCCTTGACACTCTTTTCTTCATTACGAAATATCTTGTTCTTTTCCTTCCAAATACTCCAACAAATGTTGGTAGGAACCTGTCTCCAAATTTTCATAACAAGAGGATGAGTGTAAGGACAAATCCAATTTTCCACAAGGCTTTTAATGCTATCATTCACAGACCAACAAAATTCGAGATTTTGCAAGACATGGCCCTAGATTTCTTCTAAGAAAGGACAATGCAGTAACAAGTAGGGCATTGATTTCTCCTCTTTTTTACATAAAGTACATATGTTAGGGATCTAAAGGTCTCTCTTCCTCAAGTTATCATGGGTAAGGATTCTATTGTGAGCTGCAATCCACCAAAATAAATTGATCTTGGGTATAAGGTGACGATTCCAGATGAGTTTCTACAACCCCACACTGTGGTCGTAGGATGACAATAGACTGTAAGCAGACTTAACAATGAATTTTCCTTCTCTCCTTTGCCTAATAAAACCTATCTTTTTCTTGAAATATAGGGATTCTTGTTAAAGAGAGGGCCTTTTGAAGGGTCTTAGCTTTTTTCCTTAGCTTCTAATTATTATAGCAGCAATTATCAATATATTTCCATTTTTGGGATCCAAGTTGTACACTAAGGTGGTTAGCAACACTCTTTTCCAAGAGATTTGTTGCAAGTCCTTGAAGATCCTTGAACACCATTTGATTTAGGGGTTGATTCATGACCCAAGGGTCATCCCAAAAATTAATGATGGATCCATTCCCCAGCTTCCATCTTAGTCCTTCCATGACCCACGGGGATGTTCAAGATTGGATATGCTTTTGACAAATTGAAAGTTGTTTAAATATTTTGCTTTCATGATATCACACCAGTCCTTTCATTCTATAGTAGGTTCCAGCCAATCTTAGCCAATAAAGCTATATTGGTAGATTGGATTTTCCTGATTCCTAGACCCCCAGTGGCCTTAGGAAGGCAAACAATGTCCTAATTGAGAAGATCTATCTTTTCTTTTTCCTCCACCAAACCACAAAAAATTCCTTTGAATTATCTCAATCTTTTCAGCAATATATCTAGGAATCTTGATTAAGGAAAGGATGTAAACAAGAATATCTTGTAGCGCAGCAACAAGGAGTTGCAGTTTGCCCGCATGACTTTATGATAAAATATTTATTAATTTTTATGGTTCTTAAAATTATTTGGCCGATAGGCTACTTATTGTGGGCACAGCCCACTGGAATTGTCTCACACCTAAGAAATTCCATTGGGAAATTGAAAAAAACACCGTTAATATTGCGAGCAGCAACAATTCAGCAAACTTTCTTTGATTTTCAGGCATATCGGTGTTAAAGAGATGCAAAAGATTAATTCATAGATTGTAAAGATATGGCAGAGGAGTAGTAGATGAAGCCGAGGTGGTCGAAGGTTTCGAGCATCCATGACCTCTCAACAAAGGAAATAGTGGAAAAAACCAGTGTGGTGAGGGGAATAATAGAGCCATGTGACGTTCCTGTCTCAGATATCGTTGTCTCAAGCTTTGGAAAGGGCATGTGCTCTTATCACAAAAAAAAGTTCCCTCCTTTGTTTTACAAGAAACCCCCAACATTAGAGCTAACGGATATGTCGCCACTGATATCAAGACGGTGGAGGCGTTGTCGCCTCTAATTGTGTGTCTTTTGTTTATTGTTGGAGAGTATTGGCCGTAGATGAGAAAGTTGTGCAAATTTGCTTCAAGCATCAGCAATTGCTTAACCCTGAACTATTGGAAATTTGATGAAATTAGCTTCTCAATCATTCAGATTTGCTGCTAAAAAGTTTTCCCTCTGCTTAAATATTCTTTTAACATTTCACTGAAACCAATCCACTTGTATCCCTCACTGAACCACACAGATTTCCATGTTTTATATTTTATTTTAGAATCCATATATTATAATTAACTACACTGTACAACTCTTTTATGGGAAATCTCCCTTTTCTATGTTAATATTTTATTTTTATGTCATTGTGAATAGATTGAAGCAACATTGAAGGGCGATAGGTTTAGGTTCATTTCATTTTAAAAACATTCTGCGATGGTAAGGTTTTGTAATTTTTTCTGCAAACTCCGCCCATTTTTTCTCATCAGCATCATTGATAACACGACACAATTTGTGCATAATCTTGAGGTAAATCACTTGCCATAGTTTCACTAAATTTTGCTTTTTTGGAATCTGTACGCAGCATAAAACAATTCTATTAGTTATTTGTTAAATGAAGGGAAAGTTGTCTCACGAGGAGGAAAACAACTTTTAGGCAGTTAAAACTCCTCACCCCACGCCTGAAACAAACTTTCATTCACAACCGATATTTTCTTCTGAAAGGCTGCAACAATCTTGTTTCGAGCTCAAGAATCGAGTAGCCCCAAAACCCTGATATTTTCAGATAGCAAATAACTGTAGAGTAGAGTTATATGGAATGGAAAAAAGAGGATTCATTAATTTAGAAAAATAAGATTACATGATTCTCAGGAGAACTGCTACAAAAAAAAGATGATCAGCAATGGAAATTGATAACTGTACAGTAGAGTTATATGGAATGAAAAAAAATGATTTAGCAATGGAAATTGATAACTATATAGTTGAGTTATATGGAATGAGAAAAGATGATTCATTAATTTACAAAAATAAGATTACACGATTCTGAGAACTGCTACAAAATCAAAAATTAATCCCTCATAGGTTGTACATGAGGAAAAACATGCTAAACTTTGTCTTAATGGAACTCAGGAGAACATTTGTATTAATCCCAAAATATGTCTTTGTGTAGTGTATGCCCTTGGAAAATCTTCTAGAGAGTCTGTATTAAAACTATACTCTTACGAGAAGAAAAGACATCATATTAGATGCTATTGGGACATATTAAAACAAGTTATAATTTGCCCCAACAATGGTCTTCCAAACATTAGTATTCATGTTAATAATTTCTTTCACAAAATCCAAAACATTTCTTGTTGGTTTTTTTAGTGATAAACTGAAAGGGATGTTACAAACAAGAACAGTAGACCATATCTTCAAGATAAGCTCTCTCAATATTTACTTGAGCGTTTATTTTTTCAATAATATAAATTAGAAGGTTCTTTGAACTTTTGACAAAAAGAATTGACTCCTTAGAACTATTGGCATCCATGCAAGGCAAAGAATTACAAGATTAGAAATATATATATTTGGATTCTTCTACATGTTTCTATAAACATTAAAGTAAAGCAAGTGCCCATTTGATTTGAGTGTGTATGCATTCATTGATTCCAAAAACCTCCTCTGTTTGATCATATTTGCAATCCGCACATTTATTTGAGTCATTTCATCAAACAATCCTTATGCCTTAAATATACCTCCACAATTGCATAAATATTTAGTTGCAACATCGATATTTGACAAAAATTATCTCTGTTGTGCTTTGATGGATGTCCATATTTGTAGCTCAACATATCTTTAAAATTAATGTTTTGCATACTATATAAGAGTAAATTTGCACCCCATGTGCAAATCCCTTTTTTTCCCCTCTCCACTTTAGAAAACCAAGCTTGGAGGCTAAATTCCACCTAAGCCCGCTGTTGTCATCCCACTTGGGGCCTATTTTGAGCATCAATAGAGCAATTTCTATCAGGAATGCCCGCACAGCGCGCTTACGTCCCTAGCATATTCCTACGGGTGGAGCTACATAGACATTTCACTTCTCATTGGCAGTTGATTAGTAACGCCCCCTTCAGTCGACCAACCCGAATATGGCTGTTTTCTTCCTCTCTCCTTCAAATTCATTCCTTGAACAAGCATTTCATCTTCTACATTCTCAAGCAATCTTCTACACATCCTCTACAAGCTCATTCACACTCTCTTGCATCCATTTCAAGTACTTTAGCAGCATTTTGGCACTCCATAGCAGCAACTCCATCACTTCGGTAGGGCAAGTGTGGGACAACACCATTGCAGCAGAGGCTCGAGTACTCTCATTTTCTCCCCCATTAGCCTTGAGTTCTTTTGGTGGAGATGGTAAGCTTTCCACTCTCGTTGAGTAGCACTTTACTGTTTTGTAGTGTTTAGTGTTCTTTGCTTTTTTTCCTTTCTTTATCGTACTATTTCTCCATTGTTGCAAACTTGGTTCTTCGTGGAGGTGGGAACACCAAAGCGGGGGTCTAACTGAGGTAGACACCTTAACAGCCCCAACCAAATTTCCCTCTTGCTTGTGTGTAGGTGTACGTGCTATTGGGAGCTAGTTGGCGAACGAATTTCTTTGTGAGATCATCCTTGCCACCCTAACTCTTGTTTTTCGACTTTATCACATTAGAGAGTACTTTGTTTACTTTATTACGTTGTTTTGGCCCTTTGGAAGTAGTAAGTTGGGTCGTCAGTCAATTTTCTAGTGTTCGACCTTGACTCCTTAGTCCTCTGCTCATACAAACGCCAGTGCACTTGTGAGACGCCAGCGACGCCAACACGTTGCGCTGTCATCCCGGGACCACGCTTTTGTCCTCAAGCAGAGAGCTTCCTGAGGCGCAGTGTTGAACCCAATAACCAGCTCGCCTAGCCCCTTTCTGAGTGTCGGGTCTGTAGAATACTCGAAGGACCTTACGGTTCTCATTATTCTTGTCCCGCACTTCCTAACATCCCGTTTAGCTAAAGTAAGATAGGGCAGCCTTTTACTCTTGGCCCTCCGTGACCTGGGGCCTTACACGCAGTCGGTCCCCCTACCTTACACATACATCTTTACCATGTGCAGTCTATGTATGTAGCCCACCACATTTTCCTTACATTTATGTCAAAAAGCTTACAAACTTTGTATAAGCTTCAACATTTCTAAAGATTCTTCAACAAACCAATTTCTTTTATATTTTGTTTATCAAGGCAGTTGTATACATATTTGTGTGCCATGAAGTGTCTATCATGAGATTGCAATATATGATGTCTAACAAAATCGTAGAACTTCTATTTGTGCTTTTATGTATGTTTATATTCTATAAGCCATGAGAGTGATGGCAGAGGTAGTGGAACTAGGTTTTACAAAAAACAATGGGAAATGTTTGAAAGTTTCGAAATCTTTTCAACATATCCATTTTCTATAGATCCTACTTATCAAGATGTGAGGATGCCTATAGAGGTTGTAGAACTTGGTTTAACACTTCTATTGCATTTGCACAAAGTTTTAGGTATGTTCAGAGATTCTTTCATTTATAATGTGTCTACTGCAGCAGCGAAGGTGTTAAGCTTCAGGAACTTAGCTTTGTATTTATCAATTGCATTCACTTGCAAGAAAGAATACATTATAATACATTATTGATTTACAAAAATTGTGGAGTTGTCAGAATTGATTTGTGTTATATTTTTGCAACTTGCAAACACACAAGCAAACTTCGAAACTTATATTGATGATCTTACATCTAACCTTTTAATCTTCATTTCAAATGCATAGTGGCAAAACGACTATGTATAAACAAAGCAGGGTTGTTGAAGAATCTTTAGAAATGTTGAAGCATATACAAATTCTATAAGCTTTTGGACAAAATGTCTCTAAAGAAAACACGGTGCGCTACATACACAGACTGCACATGATATACCTAAGTCGAGCCATAAATCCTTACAATCTTGTAATCCACTTGGGAATTGGACCAAAGTATGAGAAGGGGAGGAGCAGATAGGAGGAGAAGAGTAAGATTAGACATCAAGAGTCCCAAAAAATTCATCAAAGGAGGAAGAGGAAAGGTTTGGAGTAATAGGAGAGCGATTCTCAATGACGAAGTCTACATGATTATATTATTGGTGTTGGGGAATGGGTGGTATAAATTGATAGCTTTTTATTAGGATATGCAACAATCATATTACCTCTATTGGTATGGCTCTCAACATGCATGATTTTACTATCAATCAGGTCTTGGATATTATGGTAAAGTACCATGCATTTTCAATGTCATCACCAATAAAAAAAAAAAGAATTTTGAAAATTTGCATTATTTTGAAGATTTGTCGATTTTGTGATATCTTTAGGTCATGTAATCTGAATCAACACATATCTTTGCCTATCAATTGAATGAGTGTTGTAGAAAATATTTGTTATGATTGTATTTGGCATCGAGGAGGTCTTAATGATATTGTAGTCCATGAGATGCAATTTTCCAAAGCTTTTTAATGTGTGATTGTCAATAGAAGAGGATTATTTCAAAGTACACATATCTCACTTTTCTATGAAGCTAGCTTTTATGTGCTTCACTTGCTTCAGACATTCACAGCATTTGGTTATGTTGGTTATCTTTGTTGACATTTCAAAATTAGCTCCGATTACTTTATGGATGTTTATTAGAAATTTTTATATCACATAATAAAGACTCACAACAAATCTAAGTATCTGATCTACTGGAAAAGCATGGTCAACATTAGAATCAAGCTAGAGATGGAACACACAAATGCAATAATGTATGTAGATTATTCAAGCTCAAGCTTGTAAAATAAGATATGTAGACTAACACACTTGCCCCATCAATGCAAAAAGAAATTTTCAACCCCCTCACGAAATACTATTCAAAATCATCTAAAATAATTTATAAAATACAATCGGCGTAACTATTGCACCTTCTTTCGGTGCAAGTGCTAGTTAAATCTTATTCCAGTTATAGATGGTTGTATTCCATCAAAACATCGAAATGTGATTGGGGTTGTCATTGGTGAAAATCAAAGAACTAATAAATTCAATATCACCATTTTCTTAGTAAAATATTAAGAATTTTTTATATTTTTGGATTTAATTATTATTATTTTTATTATAGATAAATGAAAATCATCTAATACTTCCAATGATAACTTTTATAATTCCATTGATTATTTAAATTCACTACAAGATTTAGCAAGCAAATTAGATGAAAAACTTATTTTTAGTCAATGCATTGAGAGATTTAGAAAAGATCTTCATGCATCTCTTACTTCCTCTTCCAAATTTACATTGATCACTGACTTAGAGAACATGCCTATGAGATGAATATCACCTTGGTTTAAACTAAGAAAAATGTGTATATTCATCAGAAAAACAATTTCATTCATCAAGAATTGAATGAAAGAGTTGAGGAGCATGAAGAATTTAAATTCCCCTGTACAAGTGGTAGAAAAGAAAAGAAAAAAATATCAATTACTCAGACATAGCAATACAAAAAAAAAGGGTTATTATCAAGCAACAACATAACAATATATTTATCCAAAATTATTTTAATGTTTTACATAGCAATAATTTTTTTTCACATGTTCAAAATATGTCATTATAGCTTTGGGTAATGAAGAGAATACTCGACAACATTAATTGCCCTTCTCTATTGATCTAAACCAAATAACAACAGATGAAATACAAATTAAATATATAACAATTTTATAACTATTAAATGTGTTCATTCATTAAATGGAATATCGTTTAGTTCATATTTCTAATCATTTTTCTATATTTAATAAAATAAATACCAGATACAATTTGTGAAACTCAACCATCAATACTCAATATTATCCCCACTCAGACATTTCAACAAACAATTTCAGGTAAATAAAAATGCTAATATTATTTAGATTAAATAGATAATATTATATTCTTACGCTTAACTCTTTATCTATATTGATTTATTAAATGCACATGTCATTGCAGCTTTAAATGATCAGCAAAACACCGGACAACATATGATAGCATTTTGTATTGATCTTAACTAGACACCAACAACAATTAATGCAATGATTTTCTAACAATTTTGAATGTTAAAATTTTAATTTAATTTTATATGTAAATTATGTAATTTACAGGTTTTGATGACATTGTAAGAGAGTGACTTACATATTCAAGATAGAGACATCATTTGTATATTGTACTTTTGACTTACATAGTATATGTACAAAATTGGCTTACAGAACTAATTATACTTAATATAATTATAAATGATGTTCATAGTTATTGACTCATTGTATTATTCGTTATTAACTGATTCAATGTTTATACTGTTTTATGTACTATTGAGATTACTTCATTAGTATAATTGACTTAATTTATGCTTATGTATAGTTACATTCATAATTGTGAGGTATGTTTGTAATTATTATTAAAAATAACTAATAAGAGATTTTTTATGGTTATAGTCTTAGACATGCTACAATGATTGGTTTCACACCTTATTCTTTGGTTTATTAAGATTTCATCATCATGTGTTTCCCTTTGTGACTCACTTACAATTATGTACATATTGAGATTACCACTTACAAGAGTTCAAAAATCTTGATGAGTGGAGTCAACATATTCGACAATCTATGCATATAAATATTTTCAACTTAATTTTAAAAGAAGAGATGTTGTAAATTATTTGATCTACATATACTTATAATAGAGTATATAAAAGAATTGGAATTTATCTATGTTTTTCATTTTATTTCTCTTTCTCCTTCTTCTATCTATACTTCTAGATTCTTATGATTTATTTATTCTTTGAGATTGTTATCTTCTGTTAGAGTAATCATGTATTAACTAATAATTAATTAATCTTTAAATGATTATTAGTCTAATTCATTTCATGCACTTAAGCTAAACTAAAGTGAGCTATTATTAGATCATTTTGTCTCATTGCATCAGATGTTGACATTTATCATGATCTAATCCCTCTATCATTTAGGGTTGCTCCTATATAGCATTCAACCCTCATTGTATTATCTCTTGACCAAATCTCCTTGAAGACTCTAAAGATTCATGGATGTTTTTCACTATGTAAGTTTTTCTTGTTGAGAAATAGCAATTCTTTGTTTTGTAGATCTCTTGCATGGAAGGTGTTATTGTTCACTATTTGATCCTATATCTCGTGTTTATTACAATTCTAACATGGTATCAGAGTGTGGATTTAGCGAATCCCTTCTCAATTTATGAGGGTTTTCTTCAACGAGGGTTACAAGCTTCAAATCTAGAATCTCCTTTGTTTTTTTTTTGCAAATTTTGCAATTGGGCGAATTTTTGGTGCACTTTGGGATCAAAAAGACCTCGCCATTGCATCCAAAGTGGCCAAAAACCTAAAGATTAACTATTTTTTTATCAAAATCCAAGCAAAAAAATTAGGTGATTTTTTGTTGCACATTTTTTGAGGCATGAAAACCCATACAATTGTATGGATCCGTATAGTTATACCATCTCTGCATAATTGCATGCTATTTAGTGCAAATTTTCAAGCATTCTACATCATTTACCGACGTTTTGCATAGTTTTTTGGCCATTTTCTAGCTTTTCCGACGAGCTAGGAGGCGATTTTCAGGTGAATCTGGCTTTTCCAACGACTTGCACAATTTTCAGGCAAGATGACATCATTTTCTTGTGCCACCTGTTGTGACCTAACTCACACCTCGCCCCATTGCAAATGGGGACCCTTGTTGTTTGCTTTTTAGGGTTTTTCCTCCGCCTGCTTTCATTTTGTCTGCTCTTCGTTTTGGGGTTTTAAGTCTGCATTTTGAACGGTCACCCGAGTCGAGTCAGTGAATTTTAGTCTGGATCAATGTATAAACGTCACCATTGTGCTTAGAAGGCCTGGGAGACGAAGATCGACTATCGTTTCGGTCGATTCTGACACTTCCAAATTTTTAGGGTTTCTCACCCCAAGTCCCCTATTTTTTAGGACCTACTTTTTTGGCACTTTTGGGCAATTCTGGGATCCCTATTTTTTTAGGGTCTATTTTTGGAAAGTTGCTATTTTTGGAAAGTTTCTATTTTTAGAAAGTTTCTATTTTTAGAAGGGCCACGAGTTTCGAAAACACACTCAGAAGTTCGAAACGAGCAACGAAACTCTCAGAAAATCGATTCAAAGTTTTTTGAAATTTTGGTCAAAAAATCTGGAAAATCATAAAAAAGTTCAAAAATCTGGAAAATCTGTAAAAAAAATGGTGAGAAATTCTGGAAAATCACAGAGAAATCTGGTAAAGAGCATCGAAAATGGTGAATGAGATGATGAATTCGTCAATAAATTGGTAAAATTCATGAAATTCGTCAAGAAAATCTGGAAATTTGTGAAGAAATCTGAACAGTTCATGGAAAATCTGAGCACAATCATGGAGAAAACTAATAAATTCGCCTAAGTACAGAGAAAGTGAATGGTAAACGCCTTCAGCCAAGCAATCAAAGGCATGAAAATCTGAGCAATGGCAATAGGATCTGTCAAGTCCGCCCTTGTCATGGTCAACCATAAGCTGAAGTCCGCCCATGGAGAATGAAGGAAATGTCTAAGAAAATGAGGCCATGGCCAACCATAAGCTGGAGTCCGCCCAAGGTTGAATGTCAAGTGGCAAGCAAAACAAGAAACTCCGCCCAGCAACATGAAGACAATGGTTGGCCAGTTGATGAAGTCCGCCATCCATTGGCAAGATAAACAATGAAGTCCGCCTTAGTCAATGAGGCAGTGGTCAGACCAACAGCCAAGTCCGCCTATGTCAATGGCAAAGAAGATGATGAAGTCCGCCCTCCAAAGCATCCAATGGCAAAGAAAACAAGCAAGTCCGCCCTAGTCTTGGCCAACCAAAGCATGAAGTCCGCCCTCCAACCAAGGCAAGTGGTCAACCACAAGACAAAGTCTGCCCCAGCCAAGAAGGTAAATGGCAATGAAGAGTGTGAAGTCCGCCCAAGGTAAGAGAAAGAAATTTGGCTAAGGCATGGACAAAGACAAGTTAAAGTGGCAACAAAATGTGGCAAGTCCGCCCTAGGCATAAGGTAAGTGGCAAAGAAGATGGTCAAGTCCGCCTTGAGAAAGAAGTCCAATGGCAAGCAAAGTTAGGAAGTCCGCCCTCCAAAGTTAGCAATGGCAAAAGAAAGGCTGAAGTCCGCCCTGGGTTAAGTGTTAGATGGCAAGCAAGAGAGCCAAGTCCGCCCACCAAAAGGAGTCAAGTGGCTCAAGAAACAAGGAAGTCCGCCTTAAATATTAGACACTGGCCAGAAATATCATGAAGTCCGCCCTAACCAAGAAGTAAAGTGGCAACAAAATAAGGAAAGTCCGCCCAAGGTAAAAGAGGAAAATGGCTAAGGCATAGCCAAAGAAAAGTGACCAATGGCAAAGAAAATGGCAAAGTCCGCCATGTATTAGAAAGTGAAAAAATTAAAATTTTGTCTAAGTGTGAACCTTTGAAAAATGAAAATATTCATGACACTTAGAAGATTCGCCCAAGAGAATAAAAAAAATCTTCGCCATGGCTAGAAAAATTAAGCAAATGGACAAAATAAAATTGGATTTGTCAAGGAAAATTGTGGAAAACTCGAGAATTTGGATAAATAAAATTGGACATGGCGAAAGAATTTTGGACGAGAGACAAGTCATGGCTAGAAAATTATTGGACATGGCTAGAAAATTATTG
>VDFB02193867.1:404007422-404065611 GCA_007258455.2 Sequoia sempervirens
GTATCTCCCTCCTACCAAGGATTAAATTTGATGGTCGACTTTTCCTGTCAACAAATTTTTTAATGACGGTTATCTATTCAAGGGCACCCTTAAAACATTATGATATACCTTAGTGTATGTAAAATTATATATAAATCAAACATATATATCATTATAATTCTATATAAATTTTGACAGTCTATCCAAAATATCTCCTTTAATCTGATATGTAATCTTCTTAAAATTTTGATTGTATTCTATGGCAAAAATCTCTAAATACGGTCATACGACCATCAAATTTAAGCCCCACCTCCTACCCCCACTCCCTCCATATCTCTCTCTCTCAAGTCATAATTTTTAAAAAATATAATTAATATTTATATTACTATTAAAAATTAATTTTTAAAAGATTGGGTTCGATCGAACATGTTTATAATGTTCGACCGAACCCAATTTAAATCAAAGTTTTTATTCTTTGTTGAATGGGTTCGGTCGAACCCCTGTTTGACCGAACAATTTTTTTTGTTCGATTGAACCAACATTTTATTACTCTCATCCCCTGAGGCACCAAAATTGCTAAGAATTTTGCACTTCAAAGCTCGATTTGAGAATGAAAATGGAGATCTTAGAAATCCAATTAGTATCAGATTCCCCTCATAACAAGCTATCCAATGAATATAATTTTAATATGTTTTGATTATATTATCTTTTTTTTAAATTTTTTATTAAATATAGGTTTTTCACCGAAAACAAAACTCTCTATTTTGCACATGTGGAAAAATAGAAGATTATCAAAAAAAAAAAATTAAAAATATGAGTGCACCAAATATTGGAGTCCTTGATCCAACAAAAAAGAAGAAGAATTTCGATACATACAGTAAAAGTTATGCATTATACGGTCATGTTATGTCTGAATTGTAATTGACTTGACTTTGAAACTTGATTAAAGAAAAAATATTCAATAAAAAAATATCTAACCAAGTGGAAGCACTAGATATCAGAGTTACAAATCTAAATTTGAAAGAATTGAAATTTTATATTTCAAGGAAAAAAAGTTATGCATTATACAGTGCGCATCACTTTTTAAAAATGTTTTTTTGAAAAAACCAATTTTCGTGGGAGATGGAAAAAGAAGTGTAATCTAATTCCAAAAGTTTTGAAAAAAATATTTTTAGAATTTACAGACAAAATGTGACAAGACTCTAGTTTGGATCATCTTCAAATTCCTCACAGTTTAATTGCTATAGGTGCCCGAATGTGAAGATTTAGTTAAAAAAAAATCAGTGTCCAATTTGGCCAAAAATTGTAAACCACTATTGTGGGATCACCCATTTATGTCTTTTATATGATGAAGAAAACATATTATTGTCGGGTTCTAAGAAAAGATTGAATTTTCCAAATAGAAGTATTAGGTATTGTCTTTACTTTTTATTGATTTGTTTTTTATTTCAAAACATATATGTACTACTATTATACAAATTTATCAAACTTCTTCCTCTACAAAATATACTACTTTTATTGTACAAATTTACCAAACTTCTTTCTCTACAGATTATACTGCTATTGTACAAGTTTATCAAACTTCTTTTTAGTAAAAATTTATTGAGCTTCTATTTCTTTACATTTACTCCTTTTTACAATTCTAAGGACAATGTAGTTCCATTGTTTTTCCAGTCTTCTATGCCAATGTTATATTCTATTGACGTGCCTTGTAATTATATCCAGTCGATTGATGTGTTATAAACATTAAGATTCATGTGAATTTCTTGGTCTTGTAAGATCAGCCAGCCAACTCCTGACGCACACCCTGTTGCATTCATAAATTATTTGCCTAGAGATCAGTCATTTATTAGCCATTTCCTCAGTTTGGTTCTATGACTTTGTCATGGCATATTTTCTAGAAGAGTTATCCTTATTGGAGTCAGCAATTTCTATTTCACTTAGCAAAATAAATAGACATTTCAAAAAAATAATAGCACAAATACTCACATATGGAAATCAAAAGCTAACCACTACAGAGCTTAAAGGGCATAGGGAGACCCAATGTATTCTGAACTTCATTTACAAAAGTGTTTTTTGATATTTATGGATCAATTTTGGCCTACGCCTAGAAAAGAATTTACCATGGCCTCAAGGGTGAGAAGACTCAATACATAATATGTAGAGGACAAAAGAATTTATGAATTGCTCACAAGAAGTGAGATTAGTCCCTACAATATACAGATAAAGTGGCAAATAATGCTAAATAGAACTTTAAAAAATGTATAGGGCAACTCCAATGGATCTCAGCATGGTTCCCAAAAAAAGAAAAAGAAAAAAGTGACTCTATAAACAAAGTTCATCCTCAACTACCTCACAGAGATCATCCTGAACAAATAGGACTCTGTTAGGAGCAGCGCCTGATCTTAAGAAACGATTCTTGTTTACAAATCCTGTTTCATTGTCCTTGCTAGGTGTGCCTGGAGGGACTACAATGTAGAGATATCTTTCAAGTCATTAGATGACATTCTTGACTTCTGAAACTTGCCCACTTGTTTTGGTGCATTAGGTGTTGGAGGTCGTCTTGATGAACTAAAGAGACTCCAAACCTTCAAAGTTGAAGCAACCAATGCACACAATACACATTTTAGAACATACAAAAAAACCAATACTCTTTGAAAAGGTATAGATAAACAAAAACACACCCACCTTGGATTGTTTTGAGAGATTTCATCTGGTATCAAAGAATTTGCTCTTTTACTAGAAGCTCGCACAGGAACTGGTGTTTTATAATCAAAATGCATTTATCTAGGAATTGAAACCTGCTAGTTGGAAAAAAGAACAGACAATTAATCTTCTACAAGGGGAAATTTTCATCGTTGACATATTAAAGCACTAAAAATTTAAATTCAAAGTACTGAAAGAAATCTTTACCGCTTCTCTAAATTTGCTTGAAACATGAAAGAGTGGCTCAAGTTCATCATGATGAACATTACAGACAATCAGAACTTGAACAACATAAAGGGTAGCTCTAAATTATATATATAACAACTATTATCTATATTCTCTTTACAGAACAGTAAAAATATATATATGTATAATATGGACTATTACACAGAAATTGAATAATATTTCGTATATTGTTAATCAAACCCAATAATCACGGTGTTTCATTGGAAAATGAATTGAGAACCTAATTTTTCTAAACAAAAACCAAACTAAAAGAATACACGGTAACAAAAAATTCCCCTTCCTTGCTACTTGGACTGCAAGGAGGACAACAATTAATATAATTAATTTCTCTTCATTTGAGATTTTTTCTGAACAGCCAACAAAGTTTCTCATTTAACAGAACAAAACATTAAACACTAAATATGAAATACCATAGGCTCCATGTTAAATAGAGGAGAAGAAAACCTATAGATAGTGTTAGTTCGAACCACATTTGTAGACAAATCAAGCAATCCTAAACTAGACAACAAAGCAAAATCTAGGTCTACAAAATTTGAAGGAACAGTACATAAGTAAGTAGAATTAAGCTTCCTTGTAGCCTTCAACACTAAAGACGAAATACTATAAGCTTCATGTTAAATCGAGAACAATAAAACCTACAGATGGCGCAAGTTCGAACCACATTTGTAGACAAAGCAAAATCTAGGTGCACAAAAGGCGGTTTGCAAATATCTATCATCTATTAAATGACATTTGGGAACAAGGTAAAAGAAAAATTTGTTGAACCGAGAACTTCATCCTATATCCAATTAGGAAAGAAACATAAGCTCTTCCTAATCAAAGAAAAATATTTACAAGCTTTCCCCTACAACACTATAACTCTTCAATTTTAACTTCTAAAAACATTGGAAAATAGGTGTGCTCTGTTATGATACAAAATTGTGACAATTATTTGTTATGCCACCCTAGAAAACATTAACAAAAAAAAGGCCAGATGATTACTACAGGATAACCAGAGATTATTCTATCTAGAATAGTTTTGAAGATGACATTTCATAAATGCACATTCTTGATAAACTAAGGCATGAATGTTGATAATAACAAATTTTGTGTGGCATACTGAAATTAAAGCCAAAACATAATATCAATATTTGAATGTCTCACTAAGACAAGATCTACAGACTAATTTCATCAAAAGCCCTTAAAGTTGCCATAATCATCATTAGCAACAACTACGAGGATGAATTGAAGGATAAAAAACCAATTGAAAGCAATAAATCCTAGGGAATTCACCATGGCTGACTTAGCTTGAAAACAAAGGAGAACATCTTATCCTAAAATAATAAAAAAAAATAAAGATATCTCAGAAACTTAAAACATACCAGAATATCCAATGTAAGCGACTTCATATCCGATTCCATAGCCAAATTCTCCTCTTTTACTAAAACAGGGGAGCAATTTTTCACAGGAGTTGTCACACAAAAACTCGCATCCATTCGGCCTCTTTCTTAATGACTGGGCGAGCAACACTCAGATGAATTTTCACGACTATCTGGAATAGTCACAATTTGTTTCTTCCTGTTCCTTGGCAATCCTTTAACTCCCATTGCATGTGTTTTTCCTTTTTGCAAATTTCCATGGATCATTTTTCCAGTGGAGAGCTGATGCCATCAAATGCCCCATAGGAAAATGAAATGCCCAACACCGATACCATCATGGCAAAACCATCCTCTAAAAAATGTTCTGAAGAGGAAAAAGAAAAGGAGTCGAAGCCCTCATCTAATAAAAGTAAGAAACCCGCAGGAGAAATGAAAGAGGGAGAGAATCTTCAGGGGCTCTGCCAGCTGCAAATCTGAACAAACTGTACTCTGTTGACCACTCAAGTTTCACTGCTTCTCTTTCTGATGTAAACACCCTGTTATTCCCAAGAATGTTGGTCAAAAAGGTTCTTGCATACCTACATATAATGACCAAAACATAATTAGGACTCAAAATCTTGGGAATTTCATATATGGTCAGATTCAAACTGTATTGAATGATAAAAAAAAAAAAACAGGGTCACCCTTATACCCTTAAATTGTTAAGAATGCCAAACAATTTGGCTCTTTTCTCTGTGAAGCTTTGGATTCTTGATGGGCTTTTAAGTGATGAGAAAAATTAAAGAGTTTCCCCAACTATGTGAAATCCTGTGTGTCCTGGCACCACCATCCCTGTACCCTCATTTCTCTTTCCTTTCCTTCTCAAATTTAACAACACAGAGATAAAATAGTAAAGATAGTGATCAATAGAATTCTATGTTTCTGGATCTTGAAGATCTGTTATGCGGGTCTTCATTTATCATATTAGCTTCTTCCAACCATTTCAAAACAAAGGGAGATGAAACAAAGACAAATCACCAAAGTAAACAACATGCATATTGACAAACAAGATTATATTTAAAGTAAGAATCTCACAATCTGATTGACACTGTCATGTAACTCCTTGGCAGCTTTTTTAGATCTTTCTCAAGCTCTTTCTTTCAATGGATTGTGGATTGATTTGCACATCATCCTGTGATGTTGAATGCAAGTTTGAAGCTACTCTTCAATGTTTTTATCTACTTCAACCAACCAACACTGGAAAAATGCTACTTCGAGTAAATTTCTAGCCCTTTTTAAGAGCATATCACTTGCAATTATGATTCATTTTGAACCCCTGGATATGTTTTTCTATGACTCATCCATTTTTGTTCTATGTAATTTTTGTTAAGCACATAAGTTTTCTATCTTATTTGTTGAAGAGAATTGCTGCATTAGAAGAGTTTTTATGTATTCCAGATTCAGTTGAAGTAATGAACACTGTTGTATCTGAGGAGTTGATAGCCTCCATCAACTCCAGCTTGACAAAGGTGTTTCTCCTTATACCATTGTCACACATTTGTAGTAATGTGAACATAAGCATTTTAGTTAGATGTCAATCCAGTAATTAAATACTTTCCATGCAGATGGGGTTCCAAGATTACAACCCTCTAAACCATGAGCAAGGTTGTCATACAAAATTGAATTGGCGTGTTAAAGAAAGTTTACAATTCAGGAGTATTCATTTAAAGTGTTTCCATATGCAATGGATTATGCGAGCTTTATGCATCAAAGCAAGTTTGAATGGGGAAAAAGGTGACTTCTAATGGGTTGTGCTCTTATTGCAAATCTGTGCCGTTGCCAACACCAAAACTGCAACAGATCTTCCAATCAATAGCCAGAACTTACCAATCAATAACCATAAATCTCTCCTCATTCAATCACCAAAGCCAGGTGGTGAACAGAATTTACCAATCACCAAATATAGGGCAGAGCAAGGGAATCTCGAACCTGATAACTGAAGAAAAGAAAGACATGAAAAAATGTGCAGGCCTACTAATATTTCAAAGCAGTTATGAGTCGTAACTTGTTCAAAATAGATATTCTTTGGAATTCAGGCGAGAAGCCATATATTAAGCTTATAAATGCAAAGCTCATCTAATTTCTGAACATAGAAGAAATGAAAATATTATTTTGAGGTATAATACTTTTTAGATGCCCAAGTCACATACCAGAACATAGAAAGCTGAGAAGACAATTCCTTCTACCCCTGCTGTGAGCAAACATAGCTGAAACTGTATAATTGTTTAAGTGGAATAGCTGCACAGACAGAAAACTGTCAATATGCATCCTATAAATTGTGCGTACAAGTTTCAAAAGTAAGCCAAAACCTTATATATATGAATAGTCCTATTTGCCCTTATTCTCACATGCAGGTCCCGAGAACTAAAATTCAGGCATGTTCATAGAGAAGTCAGACCAGCGTCTTGAACAGTGCCACTATATACAGAAGCATGTAAGAATTTTTGAGATATAGGACTATTCACTTACCATATGTAAAATGAAGGGTAATCCCAATAATTAACAGTCCAAATCCCATTGAAAGCCAATGCTTCAGCCTTGCAGCAAGCTCCTGTGTATTAATTTTACATAGCATGCCAGAATAGTGGAAGATCTTAAAAGCACTAGAGCACAAGAGTTTGAAGAGGGTCTAAACAACATGGAATTTTGCCCTTCTTAGTGGAAGAATTTAAATGCATATTTGGGACTCTAATGCCTACTGTCTACTTTCAACCCTTCCTAATTGCGTGTCTCATAAATAGTGGGTTCATAGGCAGTCAATATTACCACATGCCTGAAAATACAACTACAAGAAGATAAATGGTCTTACCTGGTCCTATTCTTAGAGTTTGCGTGCCTTGTGTATGCTACACACTTTGCATTCATTTGCATACATTCTACCAGACCAGTAGAAATGATAACATCTGACAAAAATACCCCTTTCCATTTTGCTTTGATGGATCTCCATACCCTTTTCCAAATCTCTTCTTTTGCCACAGGCTGGAGGATTGCCATCTATTTGGTAAGCTGCAATTATCACTGTGAGAAGCTGTTTGGGTTTATCGAGGGCACAGAGAAGATCAATTTGCAGCAATGTGAAGACAACGAAGAGTATATGCTGCTGCCCTACACAGCATGCTCCGCCATTTGTCTACAAACCCTATGCAGGTGAGAAACAACACCACACCAATTCGAGAGTTTATATGCTGGTCCTCTGATTTGAAAGCCGATGAGTTCTACAGATAACCCAATCGAAAGAATATTGACTCAAAGCCAAAAAAATGATGAACGACCTAAATTCCTTACATTGTAGTCCATCGCAATCTGCTCCGTTCAGCGTCAAAAGAGGTTGGAAAACCTCAGCGTGGGGACGCCTTCGGCGTAATTATCTTCAAGTCAATGATACATTAAAAAACTGATATTGACTTAACCAGTGACGTTATTAGGGGTAACCTGTGACGATAGCAGTATTAAAAAAACAATTGCTCTCAAACGCATTCAGCAATATAAAAATGGATCATTTTCTGTCCAAGTCTAACGAATATTTAATGACAATAATAAGAAGTGAGTCACAATGGTAAAATCTTCGTTTCTAAGAGCAAGTCAATTGAAAACAGTCATTCAACGGCAGAAGGCTAGGACTACGGCATTTTTGGCAATGAACAAAATCCCTGGCGGAGATATATAGAAAAATTCGTTGACCAGGGTGTTGAATTTTGTGGCAAGCAGCTCGGATATATACCGACTCCTGAGAAATAGCAATAACATTTGTTTCTCTTTTTGAAATGACAAGCAAATCTCTCATTCATGAATGACGGGGTTTCGAAACTTTTGGTATTTAACTTAGTGGCAATCGCACCTTGTGTGCAATGGGTACGCCCAAGAGGTGTGGAAGGTCAATTAGAGAAAAAAGGGTTATTTTCTGTATTATAATAATACTAGGAATTGAATCTTGGTGTGCAATGGGTACACCGAAGATGTGTGGAAGGTCATATTGGATAATATATATATTGATACATTTGTGCAATAAAGGTCTTATGAGAGAAGTGATATGCATCCATTTACAAGGATTCAAACACAATTGAAATTGAACCATTGAATAAGGAAAATAATAAAGCTCCTTAACCATAAATATCTACATGCATGGACCCATTTTGTTTGATTTTGCTATTTTGTATTTATAAATTTCCTTTGTTAGGTCTATCATTAATAAGGAAGAAATAGTTAGGATCGTGAGTCTTAATAATGAATATGTCCCCTACCAATTTTTACAATCTTCTAAAGGTGTTCATTATATTATTGATCAAAACAACAAGCAAACAAAGATGAATTTTGTGAATTAGAGAGAATAAATGCAATAAAAGTGGATCAAATATGCATAAGAGAGGACAAATCTATAGACACATAAGTGATATAGAGGTGCAAAATCAATCTAAGGCATATGTGCATGTCATACATAAAATTTGAGGTGATATACAGGTAGAAAGAAAACATTCCCAAACTGACAATAAAAAAATTCTATAATACTCATTAAGTTATTCATCTTAGATTATTAAGTGAAATATCCCTATATTTCACTTCTAATTTCCTAAAATAATATTGCTTTTTCTTAACCTTGAAAACTATATATATAATTAAGTTTTATTTTCTTATACAAATATTCAAGTCATGAAATATTTTCAAATAATTTTATATTTCATATAAAACTAAAATGTCATTTTAAAATTAAATAAATTTTACAATCTTTACATTTAACAAATAAAAATTATTTGTACATGTCTTAAAAAGTCTCAAACATATTCTATAAAACTACTAATTCAATACACTTGATAAATTCCTCGTATCTTTTTTTTTTTAATATATGCATACATCTCATAAATAAAATTAACTTTAATATAATTTAAATCAAGAGATCTATTTATTTATAATAGTTACATGGGGATTTATGTCTTCGATTTTATGCCAATATTCCCCGCCTGCCTCTAAGGTTGCCCACCATTCATTCGTCCCTCTTGACTCCAGGTATTTAATTTTAGAGTACTCGAACCACTCTAGCCTTTTCAACCGCTCCAATCCGTCCACTTTCTCCACATTCGGACATCCCCGAAGATAGAACTCCTCAAGACATGCCACCGCGCCCTCCTCCAATTTTGGGAACTGCTTTAATGAAATGAAATCTCCAATAGCCAAGAAGCGGAGTTGTGGAAAACCTCCCGACTTTCCAAACGCCTTTGGCAATTCTCTGCACCTCTCATTCCCATCCAACGTCAAACTCACTAGATTGGGCATCGTCTGTAGTTCCGGATAATTAATGCAATCACAATCCTTTAAATAAAGGTTCCTAAGATTTGCCAAACAACATATCCAACTTGGCACTACAAACCTTTCTAGGTGAAGACATTCCAGATGTTTCATTGCTGTAATATTCTCCGGAAGCCTGGTTCTCTCAACAATATTATGCGAAATATGCAGACAACGCATCTTCACCAGCTGCGCAAGGATCCCTTCTTCCATCCTCTTCAACTGCATCTCATGGTTAAGAAATAACTCTAGTTCCTGAAGCTGAGTCATAATGCCCAAATCGCCTACCCCCATGAATTTGGCCTCTTCCATGGAGAAGCACAAAACTAATCGCAATGTTCTCAAGGAGGCTAGCTTTGCTATTCCCTTTGGCATGCAATCAAAAACCCCGCATTGTAAATGCTGAAGACATTCAAGTTCACCTATCCATACTGGTAATGAACTTACCTGACAAGGTAAAGCAAGAAACAAGAGACTTTTCAGATGTCTCACACACTTGGGTACCCGTTCAATTTCTGTATAGTTCAAATTCAAGACTCCAAGAAGAATCATATTTCCAACAGAATCAGGCAATGTCGAGATGTTTGTGCGCTGCAAATCCAGTACGCGCAGTCCTCTCATACTGGTAAACAAGCTTTTCGGAATGCTTGTAATCTCCCAATTTCTTTTCAGTGAGAGTGTACGGAGATAAACAGGATGGCTATCTGAGATGGCATTGATATGTACACCTTTATTGGCCAGTAAAATACGGCACCAACCCGCGGCACCACCTGTATGTGTAGAGATTTCCTTAACAGAAAAAACACTTTTATTTTCTTTCGATATGTGTAGGGCCAAATCATGCAACAAATCATGAATTTGACAATATTTGATTAACTGAAGGGAATTGCCATCAAGTATCTCATATATTTGAAGTAGACACAGCTGCGCAAGTTGATCTAACCAATCCCAGGCCATACCCCACTGCTCCTCTCTTACTGGGATGAATCCTTCACCTATCCACATATTTATCAAATCCTCTGCATCTATCTTCTCATCCTCACGAAAGAAGGAAAGATATGCAAAACACGGTTTAAGGTGTGCCAGCAGAGAGTCATAACTCAATTTCAATATTTCCATGACAGGGTCAGGGTCACCAATTGTTGGAACATACTAATTTCTACAGGATATTGTACAACAGTCTCTGGTGGATAAAACAAAGTGTACGCTGATGTCCTGGAATCTTCCAGAAGCATCCCGTGATCTCTTATCTCCTGCATTATCTGGAACCTTCTAAACACCTCTATAAAAGAGGACCAATGTAAATCGTTTTGCAATTAATACAAATCAATATGAGTGTGCAGCAGCACATTAGGTAAATCTCTATGTTTGAGTGTGTGAGTTTGAAATCCATCCACCTCCAACACCAATGGGAGTAACTACTCTTTCCATCTGACGGCGCTTCAATTCCCATTTGCTAAGAAGTTTGGTCTTTGCCAGAGATGTTGCTATCGTTTTGATAGCAAGAGGTAAATTTCCACATTGCTTTACAATCTTCCGACCCTCTTCTTCCAGCTGTTGCAGTGCCGCTCTATTTCCCTCAGGATCCTGAAATGCGTAGGCACAAAACAACCTCCAACTTTCTTCATCTGACAAATTTTTCATCTCGCAAATTCGAGCATTTGAATTTAGAGCAACTTGCCTATTTCTTGTGGTAACCAGAATTTTACAATCTTTATCAGCTGGCAGACCAAGTTTATCAATTAGAGTATTTTTCAGTTAAGAGCATCCACAGATCATCCAGCACAATAAGAGATCTTTTCCCATGGAGACGGTCATGAATCATTTCAGCCGCTCTCTCTTCAATTACTTTACCTTTCACAATTTCACTTTCTAAACCTATGTGGGACGCTATATCTTGTTGCAAATTCCTGAGAAAATAAGATTTGGAAACAGAGAGCCAAATAGAATGATCATACTTGGATTTAACGGCTTTGTAGAGATTTTGGAGAAGAAATGTCTTTCCTGAGCCGCCCATACCAACAACGGCTATAACTTGAACTGTTGGATCTTCCAACAAGCCTACAATGTGTTCAACTTTGGATTCTATGCCCACTGGATGTGAATCTCTGGGTACAAGACTAGATCTCTTCACCAATGCTGATGTACTTGTTGACGCTGCTGCATCTGCATGAAGACCTTTCTGATGTTTTCCAACTTCCACATGTCTTGGGAAGCCCTCAAATGTCTTCCCAACCTCTTGTTGCACAGTCAAGGTGATCATTTTACACAGCCTCTCGACATTACTAACAATTTTAAGGGAAAAGATAATTCAAAAGCGTTTCAATGCATATGGAGGGGCTAAAAAGGAAAAATTAAAACACTAAATCATAATGAACTGAAGCAAACAACCGAAACAAAATAAGAAAAACTCAATGGAAAAAATAACCTAAGCCTTACTCATCAGATGTGTTGAATTCGTAACCATTGATGAGTGAAGAAGAGTGGAGTGCTGCTTTCCACTGGTCAATCTTGTCGTTGCAGAATCTCTTCTTTTTCTTATGATAAGCGAATGCATTTTTATAAACTCCCTTGTTAGGGTAGCGAAAGTCAGAAGGCTTTACATCACAAAATACAGGAATAAACAGAGCCCTGGTTTCCGTCATGAGAAGCAGCTCATCTAGACACCAAGAGGACCCCGCATATCGCGGTGAGAAAATGGCAATCTGCACTCTAGAAGAGTATATTGCATCTTGTATGGCAGAGGTAACTAATTGTCCCAATTTTAATTTTTGATCATCAAGAAATGTCCGACATTCATTTTCCTCCAGTGAATCGTAAAGTGCAAAAGCCACAGTTCCTTTCACATCAGGGCCTCGGTGGTTTATGAATGCTTGAATAAAACGAATACATCTGCCTCTATTAATAGAGGTCTCAGAACTTTCTGGAAATCAACATTCAAAGCACATGCGTAGAAGATGGTCTATAGGTCCGTGAAGGACGGTGGATGAAGCTTCTATTTTAAATGCAAGGTTTACTCGGTTGGTCCAGAGACGGCTAGAAGAAACTTCTATAGTTAATGCTCTGTTTGACAAATACCGGAGAAATTAATTACCAACAAAAAGGGTACAAACCGCGTAAGGAAATTATGTGGACACAATGGTGCATGTCACTTGTAACTTAGAAAATGAAGTAGCCTTGTTTACACTTAGAGGCAATTTGGATGTGTTATGGTCATGAAAAATACTGTATCCATATTTAACTGTTCAATCACGTCCACTTAAAATATAACTGTAACGCTTCTCCATTTTGCTTATCAAACCCACTTTACTCTGAATTATATTTTGCATCCCTCTCTGGTACGCTTATTCCTTTATGATCCACTCTGAATTATAAAATATAGCTGTAACGCTTCTGTTAGCTCTGAGTTCATGGCATCTTCCTCCTCATCTCACAAGCGTTCTTTCAGTGATTTTGAAAGGGAAACGTCCGCTGTATCTAGAAAAATATATGATGCATTCATCAACCACCGAGGCCCTGACGTGAAAGAAACTGTGGCTTTCGCACTTTACGAATCACTGGAGGAAAAGGCATGTTGGACATTTCTTGACGATCAGGAATTACAATTGGGAGATTCAATTACCTCTGCCATACAAAATGCCATAAACTCTTCTACAGTGCAGATCGCCATCTTCTCACCACGATATGCGGAGTCCTCTTGGTGTCTGGATGAGCTGCTCCTCATGTTGGAAACCAAGGCTCGCTTTATTCCCGTATTTTGTGATGTGAAGCCTTCTGACCTTCGCTACACTGACAAGGGAGTTTATGCACTTGCATTCGTTCAACATGAAGAAAAGAGGAGATTCAGCAACGACAGGATTCACCAGTGGAAAGCAGCCCTCCATTCTTCTTCACTCATCTCTGGTTACGAATTCAGCACATCTAATGAGTAAGGCTTGGGTTGTTTTTCCCATTTACTTTTTCCTATTTTGTTTCGGTTGTTTGCTTTCACTCCATTATGATTTAGTGTTTTATTTTCTCCTCCTTGCCCTCTCCATACTGATTTTGAACGCCCTTAAATTCTCTTTTCCTTTAAAATTATCAGTAATGTCGAGATGCTGTGTACAAAGATTTCTCTGGCTGTGCAAAAAGAGGTTGGAAAGATGAGATATACGCAGCAATTTCACCGATCCAGCTGCGTGTGTGAAATACCTCGACATCCAATCAAAAGTATAACTCATGCAGATGAAGCAGTGTCAACTACTACATCGGCAAAGGTGAAGAAATCTAGTCTTCTGCCCAGAGATTCACGTCCAG
Source organism: Sequoia sempervirens (assembly GCA_007258455.2). NCBI lineage: Eukaryota > Viridiplantae > Streptophyta > Pinopsida > Cupressales > Cupressaceae > Sequoia > Sequoia sempervirens. The sequence goes on from VDFB02193867.1 coordinate 404,021,327, forward strand.
TGGGCATAGAATCCAAAGTTGAACTCATGGTAGGCTTGTTGGAAGACCCAACAGTTCATGTTATAGCCGTGGTTGGTATGGGGGGCTCGGGGAAGACATTTCTTCTCCAAAATGTCTACAAAGCCATAAAATCCAAGTATGATTATTCTATTTGGCTATCTATTTCTAAATCTTATTCTATAAAGAATTTGCAACATGATATAGCCTCTCACATAGATTTAGAAAGGGAGATTGCGATCGCTAAAGTAACTAAAGAGAGAATGGCTGAATTGATTCATGACCGTCTCCAAGGAAAACGATCTCTTATTGTGCTGGACGATCTGTGGACGCTCTCTACTGAAAGTAATCTGATTGATAAACTTGGTGTGCCTGCTCATAAAGATTGTAAAGTTGTGATTAGCACAAGAAATAGGCAGGTTGCTCTAAATTCAAGTGCTCGAATTTATGAGATGCAAAATTTGTCAGATGAAGACAGTTGGAGGCTGTTTTGTATCTACGCATTTCCGGATTGTATGGGAAATAGAGCGCCACCACAACAGCTGGAAGAGGAAGGTCGGAAGATTGTAAAGCAATGTGGAAATTTACCTCTTGCTATCAAAACGATAGCAGCATCTCTAGCCAACACCACAGTTCTCAACAAATGGGAGTTGAAGCGCCGCCAGCTCGAAAGAATAGGTACTCCCATTGGTGACCCTTCTCAGCAATATGTCATGGAGATATTGAAATTGAGTTATGACTCTTTGCCTGCACACCTTAAAGCTTGTTTTGCATATCTTTCCTTCTTTCCCGAGGATATGGAGATAGATCCTGAGTATCTGGTAAATCTCTGGATAGGAGAAGGATTCGTCCGAGCAGGAGAGGAGCAGTCGGATGTGGCCTGGGACTGGTTAGATCGACTTGCCCAGCTGTGTCTGCTTCAAGTATGTGAGAGAGGAGAGAGAGGTAATCTCTATAATTCAACCAAATACTGTAAAATTCATGATCTGCTGCATGATTTGGCCATACACATATCGAAAGAAAATAAATGTGCTTTTTCTGTTGAGGAAGTCTGTACACCGTCACATACAAGTGGTGCCACGGGCTGGTGTCGGATTTTACTGGCCAAGAAAGGTCTACACGATGATGCTATCTCAGAGAGCCCTTCTACTTATCTCCGTACACTCTCACTGTCTCAAAATAAAATTACAAGCATTCCGGCAAACTTGTTTACTACTATAAGAGGACTGCGCGTTCTGGATTTGAGCTCCACAGACATCTCTACATTGCCTGTGTCTGTTGGAAAGATGATTCTTTTGAAAGTTTTGAATTTAAGGAATACACAGATTAGGGAGGTGCCGGAGTGTGTGAGATATCTGAAAAGTCTCATGTATCTTGCTATCCCATGCAGGTGCAGGTCATTACCAGAATGGATAAGTGAACTTAAATGTCTTCAGCATTTAGAAGGCTGGGGTATTGATCGCATGCCAAAAGGATTATCAAAGCTGGCCTCTTTGAGAACACTGGCATTATGGTTGCACTTCTCCCTAGAAGAGGACGAATTCATGAGGTTAGACGATTTGGTCAATATGACTCAGCTTCAGGAACTACGGTTAGCAGTTAACCATGAGATAGAGTTGAAGAGGATGGAAGAAGGGATCCTTGCGCAGCTGGTGAAGATGCGTCGTCTGGCAATCGGTAAAAACACTGGAACGGAGTTTCAGCATCTTCGGGAGAATATCACAGCAATGAAACATTTGCAAAGTCTTTCACTTGGGAGTTTTGTAGTGCCAAGTTGGATATGTGAATTGGCAAGTCTAAGGGAATTGTGGTTAGCTGGGTGTGAGTGTAGTGATTATCCGGAGTTGCAAAGAATGGCCAATCTAGTGAGATTGAAATTGTGGGGGAACAAGACGTGCAGAGAATTGCCAAAGGCATTTGGAAAGTCGGGAGGGTTTCCACAACTCCAGTTCTTGCAAATTCAAAATTTCTCTTTATTAGAGGAGTTCCCCGAATTGGAGGAGGGAGCAATGGCATGTCTTCAAGAATTCCTTATAAATAATTGTCCGAAAGTGAAAAAAGTGGATGGATTGGAGCGGTTGAAAAGACTGGAGTATTTTGACTGTATTGAAACAGGAGGAATGGATGAATGGTGGGAAACATTAAAGGAAGGTGGGGAATATTGGAAGAAAATCGAAGCCATAAATCGTCATGTAACTCTTAGCATGAAGCTTTAAGATAATTTATTGTCAACATCCACTGTCAACAAATTGACCTCCAACAATTCATCATCAATAATTCATCACCATGAGAAATTTATCTCATGGAAAATTCACCACCAACAATTCACCAGCAATTCATGACAGCGAATTTTCCACGAGATGAATTTGTCATGACAATGAATTGTTGGAGGTGAATTTGTTGACAATGAATTGTTGGCGGTGAATTTGCTTGAAGCCAGAATGAAATATGTACTTTAGAGAAGGTGATAATATTGTGTAATTCAAATCTTCCCTGCATTTAAATTATATTAGCAATGGCACCTTGGTGTGCAATGAGTACACCGAAGAAGTTTGGAAGGTCAATTAAAAAAAAATGATTTTTTTTCTTCAATATATTTGTACAATGCATGAAATCAATTGATAAGCCATTTAGCTAAAATGCGCAAGTTTGTACCTTTATTGAAAAGTTAAACCCCAAAGAATTGACTAACTAGACTGTCGAATTTGCCAAATTATTTGAATTTCACCAAATTGAAAATCCTGCAAGTTTTCCAAGCACCAAGTTGATAGAACTTGCTGCACTTATTCCTGATTATTAATAGAAAAATAAAAATCAAAACCAAAGGCAGCGTTCTTGAATGGATGGTAATGCTTTTTAGGCTCACAAATGCTAAGCACCTTGATAAGATAGAGAACTAAATTCTAACACATTTTTCGAGAAAACTTTTGTTTTTGTATGTCTACATGATATTCTTAATTTCAAAATTTCAGCGATGCAAATTTGAGATAGGTAATGAGATTGCCAGAGCAAGAATAATTGCATGAGAATTTGAAGAAATGCCCAATCATGCCGGAAAGGGATTATCTATTTATGCTAGTGATTCAAAAGCTTTCTTGAAAAGGGCTCTTTAAAAAGGTTAAGACTATATTGAATGTTAAATCCGGTGAGTACAACCTAGATGAGAAGTTTTCATAATTTTTTAAGCTTTCACCAAGATTTTATTAGAAATTTTAGTAGTGTTTAGGCACTGCAGACTGCACAAAGAGGAGTCTTTATAAGGACAGAATCAAATGAAAGAAGCTTTGAGCTACTCGAAAAAAGAAAGTTATTTGAAAGCAATAAATTGCCCTTGTCAGATACCTGAAAGGTATTTCAGATTGGTTATGATTCCAGAGGAACAACAATTGGAGTTGTATTAAGTCAGGAAGGAAAACCAGTTGCCTTTTTCAGCTAAAAAATTGACAGATCAACGCAAGAGATTGACGATTGCAGTGGAGCTTGTTGCAAATCCTTCAATCATATTGATGGATGAGCCCACATCAGGTTTAGATGCACGTGCTGCTGCTATAGTCATGCGCGCAGAACGGAATACAGTGAATACAGGGCGGACAGTGGTTTGCACTATTCACCAGCCAAGTGTTGAAAGTTTTGAAGCATTTGATGAGGTAATTCCATGGAGTCTGACTTTTGGAGGATGAAAATTGAAGGATTTCATGTCGCTTTTGGATGATAGATGCATCTCTATGCAATTGTAGTCTAATTTAGGTGAAATTTTCATTCGTTGCAGTTATTGTTAATGAAGCGGGGAGGTGAAATCATGTATGCTGGTGCATTGGTCCTTGAATCAAAAAATGTAATTGAGTATTTTGAGGTAGAAAAAAACTCCAAGAAAATATGGTCATGCTTAAGCATCTTTTATTACCAAAGTCTGAGGTAAGTTTGAGTACTATTGGTTTAATTTTCTTGAAGGCTATTCCAGGTGTTCCCAAGATCAGGGATGGGTGTAATCCTGCAACATGGATGTTAGAGATAACCTCTGTGACTTCTGAGCAGCAACTTGGTAGAAATTTCGCTGAGATCTACAGAAAATCAAATCTTTATAGGTAACTACAGACGAAGCTCGTTGCAACAGTGCATTTCTAACCTCTTCTTCACTTTCCCTCTCAGTCTGAATCTTTTAATTATTTTCATATACTGAAATATAGCATTTTGTACAGGCAAAATATCCAACTAGTTGAGTTAAGTATCCCTGTTTCTGATGCCAAGGACCTTTACTTCCCAACTCAGTATGCTACTATGCTCAGAATGCTTGGAAACAATTTACATGCCGTTTTTGGAAGCAGTTTTGGACATATTGGCTAAGTCCTGGATACAATTTGCTCCGTTTTTCTCACTTTTACCTCGGGATTGCTGTTTGGTATCATCTACTGGTAACAAGGAACAAAAATGTAAGCCGATGTGGCATGAACTTGAAGTTTAATTAACTTTTCACTATAAAATATGGCATTCTGTAATTTAAATTGAAATATTCAAATTTCAGTGATGCTGTGTATTTATTGGAGTTTAATCCATAATTATTAAGATTCAGCTGTAATTAAATCAAAAGCATTTACATATATTTATTTTTTACAACAGAGGCAGCGAACAAGACCTGTTCATGATGATGAGAGCCATGTATGCTGCAAATATATTATTAGGAATAAATAATTGCGCCTCTGTGCAACCAGTTGTCTATGTAGAGCGCCAGATTTTCTATAGAGAAAAAGCTGCTGGAATGTATTATGGTAGTGTATAATTGACTAAAGTTCCTAATGGTAGAGAGTCCGAAACTATCTTAAAATATTTTAGCATTATTTTGCAAATTAAATCTAGAAGCTTGCAACAAGCATCGGCTAACAGCCATAAGCAGGATATTTTCATATAAAGTCACACGAGTTGGAGCAATGAACTGGAAAGCCAAAGGGTAAGAGTAAACTTATGAATCGGTAAGTGAAAGAAAAAAGAGAGGACGGATAATAGAAAAATAATTCAAACACAGTTGATCAACATAGAGCTTCAGCTATTTCCATTATACTCTCAGAAAGATCGACATAGAAATTCAGCTCTTTCCATTACACTTTCAGAGAAATTATACAATACAAATGGTAAATAAAGTTAATAGAGTTCATACCAAAAAAACAGAGCTGCTTCTCTTACACAGAAACAGAGTATCCTCCTCTTTTCTATGCTCTCAGCACACATGATAATATAACACTACTTTGCATAACATAAACTGTTTCCAAAAGAAAGGCCTCCAATGTAGAGCATGGGCGGCTGCAAAATTTATATCATAAAGGAGGGGTAAAAATTTATTAAAACAAGAAGTACAAAGCAAGGGCTTTAGACAGCGCTATCAAGCTCCACCAAGTGGTTCATCTGTTGAGACAGATCCGAGGTTAACGAACCCCAATCCAACAGATTCCAATCATGAATATGATCAGAAGCCCATTTAGTCAAGCAATCAGCAACACCATTCCATTCTCTAGGAATATGAATGAAAGTAACAAACTCCAAAGAAGCACAAAGGTTGAGAATTTGTTCAACAATCAAAGCCAAATGCCAACTAACATCATCTAAATACCGCCTATTCAACAAGTTCACCACTACCTAGGAATCAGACTCACATATCATCCTTCTCCACCCCAATTGACTTCCACATTCCACAGCCAATAGAATGGCCTGAGCCTCCATTAAATTATTAGTATGAAGACCCTTATAAACAAAGAAGATAAACTGAACATCTCCAGAGCTATCCCGACCAAGACCACCAATTTCAGCATGACCAGGGTTACCTCGAAAAGAGCCATCCATGTTGATTTTTAAGACTCCCTAAGGTGGAGGAGACCATCTCCCCTCCTGATTTAGCTTCGAAATAGGATGTCTACATTTGTTACGCATGAGCTACCATTGTTGAGGAGGAAGATGGAGACTATTACAACATCCAACATCACAAGGATGCACTGATTCAGACAAATCACACTTTTTCGTAACAATTTCTCCTAAAGAATGTAGAATTTTCCACCATAAGTGAGGGGCCACCAACATCACATCCTGAAAAATCCAACAATTCCTCTCCAACCAAAAATTCTAGATAATAAAGGATGGACCAAGAGCCCAAGTAGTTTGAAGAAAGGAAGTAGAGACAGGGGCCCTACCCCACCGATCCACAAACTCAGCCAACGAGGAAGCATGGCAACAGGGCGTATTCCACACCCTCCACCATAAATGTCAAATCTCCCTAGCATAGGAACATTGGAAGAAGAAATGAGAGACACTTTCTTCACAATTGTGACACAAAATACACATTGAGGGGCCTTGGAAACCACACTTACATAAATTGTCCCAAGTAAGACACCAATTTTGAGTCACCAACCACATGAAGAAATTACACTTGGGTCACAGCAGCTTCTGCCAAACTTGCTTCCACCAAGAGACCTTAATATCCCCAAACAACTACCTACCAAGCTGCTTATAACCAGCAGACACAGAGTATCTCTAGAACAAATCAATACCATCCCAAGGCAAGGCATCAAGTCCCCTAAAATAATTACAAGCACGAAAAGCTAGAAGCTGAGCTAGCTCACGCCTATCCCCCTCAGACCCCCTAGGTGGCCACTCAGAAGGATACTTCCAATGAAAGCTAACAGCTGAACCACAATGTTGTGCAACCTTATAATGCTCAACGGTATCCCAACCAGTCGTAGTAAAAACATCGCAAAGAGACTGGAGGTGAGGAAAAGTAGAGAGAATAGGTGGGTGACCATCCCAAGAATCTAACCAAAAAAGAGTCTGTGACCTTGAAAGATAGATCCAAAAAAGCGCACTCTTAATCAAATGTGCCCCCACTTTCAAACTATGTCAAATCATAGAACCACACCCTCCAGAGGGTAGCAAGGAATATTAAAGGATGCAACACCCCTAAGATACTTATAGTTGAGAATATAGGCCCATAACTGATGTTGATTGGTATGCCAACGCCAGTAAAGGTTAGCAGCAAAAACTTGCCCATTCAAAATAGCAAAGCGTAAACCAAAACCACCCTCCTGCTTTGGTCTACACACAGATTCCCACTTAACAAGGCTCCACTTAGTAGACAACAAGTTACCACTCTAAAAAAATTGGGTAAAAGTACAAAGTTGTGTCACACTTTTGGCCAACTTATCAACACAAGTGAATTTTAGTATTTATAACTAAAATTCAATTTTGGTCAAACATATGATCTAGTAAGATTCATTGTACATAAGTTAAATATGTTTACAACTTTTCCAACTAAAATTATTGGCTAAATGTATATCTAGCACCACTTTGAGGCCAATTTATTAAAAAATTGAATTTATTTGAAAATTTTAATGTTTTAACCACTCCTACTCATATAAATAACATTTTTTTTAAATGTAAAAATACCCTTTTGTAGATCCATAAGTGTAGTTTTAGATATATTTATTTTACTAGTTCAATTATTATTTTTATTTTTTTTACTAAAAGTAGGTTATCAACACAATAATATTAGGTTGATTACCATGTCAAGAAAAATACTAAAATTTATTAATTTTTTTTGAAAAAATAATGATACCCTAGATAAAAGAATCTAGATTAAGATAGTATATTTTTTTTTCTATTTTAGATAAATATTTAATATAAAGTTGACGTCGAGTGGAAACAACTGTGTTTTAATACACACATTTAAATATTTATTTAATAATATATATTTATTAAAATTGCAAAAAAAAAATCCATGCCCTAAAATTTCAAATTATAAATATGGGTATGTGCAGGATCATAATGGCAAAAACAAACCCTTAAGTGGCAAAAAATTCTAAAAATTAGAATTAGACAACTTGATGTAAAAATTTGAATAAGTTATCTATATTATTTCAAAAATATGTAAGAATAGAATCTGAATAAAATTGAATATAGTTTTTTAAACTACTAGGTTTATTTAAAAACAAAAAATCTATTTGGTGAAAATTTGAAATTTCAATGTAGTAGTACTTAAGAAAAAAATAAGAAGTAAGTGTCTATCTAACCACCTTAACCACAATAAAATGATAATATTTTTTTATAAGATTTTAGATATAAATAGAGGACTCATGTTCCAATGTGATGCATATTTTTTTGTAATTTTTTTCCAAGTAAATAATTAATTATGTTTTTTTATTACAACTTTTAAAAAATATAAAAACCCATCTATCTAACCACCTTAACTTGGTCAAAACTTTATGAAATTATTTTTTTTCTAGATCCTATAGTATGTGAAGCATAGACTGTGACACATATTTCAAATTCAAAAAATGTGATACCGTTTGAAAGCTATAGATATTTTTAATCATCTTATCAATTAGGATTTTACTCGTAATTCAAATAGCCCTACAAACACTCATCATATTGCCAATTTTTGGCCCATCATGATCTTGCACATACCCATATACAAAAAAAAAAATGAAGGAATTTTTTTAAAAATTACTATATAAAGCTTGATGTCTCATGCAACGTCATTTTTCAACATTTTATCAGCAACTAAATTATAGTGCTAATCTATAAAAAGCTTTATTCAAATAATTTTTAAATTTTGTCAAAAAAATACAAACATAAAATATACTAAAAAAATAAATATTTTATTAATTTGCTTCATTCAAAATTCAAAATATATATGCCACTTTCTAGTGATTCAAGTTTAAAAGTTAGATCAATGTTGGTTGGTTCCTTTATAAAAGTGTGACACAACTTTGTACTATTACCCAATTGATGTGAGAGAGCATCAAATTCCCTAAGGAAATATATAGGGGTTGCTTGAACAAAGCATTTGTAGATGGGAAAGGCCTGGTTAATAGACTTGAGAAGAGTCACTAGCAACAGTAGACAACCACCGATGAGTCCAATGAGTTACCTTCTACCACAACTTATCAAGCAACATCTGCTAAGAGGACCTGGGTTGATGACCAACAGCAAAAGGAATACCCAAATTGTCAAAGGGAAGAGACCCAATTTGAAACCACAAAATAGCTGCAATTCACTGTTGAATAGCCTAAGGAGTATTAAAGAAGAAAATAGAAGACTCCTGCTCATTGACTTTCTGACCCAAAGCATCAAGGTAGATATCCAAAGCTTATCTAAAGGACTCAACTTTCTGAATACGAGCTGACCCCATAAGAGAGGTGTCATCCACAAATTAGAGATGAGAAAGCGTTCGCAAATCCAAACCCCATTACCAACCATGAATGAAGCATTGAGAAACCCAAAATTTAACAAACTGACCTAGCCCCTCTACCATGATAATAAACAGATAAGGAGAGAGTGGATCCCCTTGATGAAGGCCCCTAGTAGCGCCAAAAAGCTTTGAAGGTTCACCATTCACAATGACCGAAAATGAGGAAGAAGTCACATAATTCATAGTCCAACTCACCCAATTGGAAGAAAAAAGCAAAGGTCAACAGAATCTTTTGGAGAAAACTCCACTTAACTTTGTCGTAAGCTTTGGACATATCCAATTTGATGAACATAGACCTATTCTTAGTGGTCACCATGGAATGAATAACCTCAAAGGAAACCACCACCCCATCCAAAATTTGACGACCCTTTAGAAAGCCTCCTTGCTCCTCAGAAATGACAACAGGAAGACAAGGTTTAAGCCTCTCAGCAATCAATTTCGTAATAATCTTATAAACCACATTACAGAGCGTAATAGGTCTAAAGAATTCAATCCTATCAGCACCTTCCTTTTTAGGAATGAGAACCAAAAAAGTGGCATTTAGGGCTCGAAGCATTTGTTTACTATGAAGAGACTCCTAAAAAACTTCCAACAAATCCAGATTCACAATATCCCAAAACTCCTGGAAAAATTCAACTGGAAAACCATCAGGGCCTGAGCTTTCCCCTTATTCATCCTAAACACAACCTCCTCCACTTTAGACAGAGTAATTAGACAAGTAAGAGAATCATTCAAATCATAGAGATCAAAGAAAGAATGCAAGCAAGGACCATATTCTCATCAACCTCAGCAGGCAGTGAATCCTTAGTAAACATAGCAGAATAAAACTAATGGGCTTCTCTAGACAAAGCTTGTTGCGAAGAAATCAAAATCCCCTCAGAATTAACAAGAGAAGAGATATAACACTTATTTCAGCGATCTTGCACAAAATGATGGAAGAAAGTAGTATTCTTGTCACCCTCAAGAAGTCAATCAATCTGGGCATTTTGTTTCCAAAAATTCTCCTCACGAAGCTCCCACTCCTCCACCAATTTTAGAGCCTAGGACTCGGCATGTCCAAGAGCCTTCAAAAATCCCAAATCCCAATTTTGGCAAGTAATAACAGCAAGATGAACCTGTGCTTCCCTTTTCTTAGCCCGAAGATTGCCAAAATACGACCTATTCCATTGCTTGAGATGATACTTGACATATTGCAGCTTCTTAACAAAAGAAAACATAGCTGTACCATACGTAGGGGCTCCATCCAGCCACTACTAAGCAACAAGATCATACAAGGAAGAATCTTGAAGCCACATAAGCTAAAATTTAAAGGGAGGATTCTTTGGAATAGAAAAAGAAGTAGAAAACTTAATTGGCTAATGATCAGAACCGCACCAGTCAAGAATCTTAGAACTAGCGACCAATTTGCTGCTCACCTAAAAACTAGTAACAAGAAATCTATCCAAACACTTAGATATTGCTTCTGGCCCACTCCGTCTATTATTCTAAGTGAATATTCTATTAGAGGGCTTAACATCAACAAGAGCAAGAGAATCCACAATTTCCTAAATGAGATCAGAAGCAGGATCAAGCCTATGCAACCCCCATCTTTTCTCCTCCAAACACAACACAAAATTAAAATCACCAGCTAAAATCCAAGGATGAAAAGGTGCTCAAGACCTAACATACCTGATATGATCCCAAAGCTATATTTTACCACGAATATCAATCGAAGCATAAACATTAGTGACCAAAATAGTCTCACTAGATTCCAAAACAAAAGCCACCATAGAAATAGAGTAATGGCTAGAAATCCACCAGTGAAGAACAACCTTGTGTGGATCCCAGAAAAGACCCAGACCTCTAGAATTTACCTTAGAACCAATACACTGACACTAACCAAAATGCCAAATACGAGGAGCATATTGAAGCATGAAGTCCACTCGAAGCTTAGTCTCCTGAACACAAAATATATCATGAGAATGAACCACAATCAAATCCTAAATAGCCTTTTGATGGGAGGTTCTATTCAACCCCTTTGCATTCCATGAAAGAATAATCATGAGGAAGGTTGAGAGAAGTGGGCATCAATGGGCTTAACAAACCTAGATTCCACCAACAAATTCCGAGTAAATTTAATCTTGTCCACATCCTTCTTATGACCAACTTTAGAGGAATTTTCAAAATGACCCTTCTTGAGAGGATGTTGCAACACCCCTAGAATTGGAGACGATCCCTGTCCTTTACCTGAAGACAACACCTCCTTAGCTAAATCTGCTAATACAATATCATCCTGCAAATTTGCAGAGGCACCAGGAAGCCCAAAATTCCCCTGCTCCAAAGCTGGAGAATTATCCTTAATAACAATTGTCTGCTCTAGCCCTATATCCATACCAGTGGCCCCAAAAGAAATCTCAATAGGAATCCCCTCCTCCAAGGCCTGATTATCCAAGACCTCAAAATGGTTGAACCCCTGATCACTCTATCTATCCTTATAGGCCCGCTTCTTACCCCTCCCTTAAACCCTCTGCTTAACAAGAATAAAGCCATCCTTATCTAGCCCACCCTCAGCCACAGGTGCCTTGCCTTTATCCCCCTTCTCCCCTGCATAACCTAATGAAGAAGGAGGAGAAACCTCAGCGACTTTGGATGCCTAAGGACATTGGCGCTGAAGGTGTCCATACTCATGATTAAAATGACATTGAAAAGGAAGGGACTCATAATCTAACTGTTGAAACCACAAGGTAGAGCCAATAGAAATTTCTAAAGATTCCAGCAGAGGATTATTTAAATCAATTTCAACATAAATACGATCATAAGAAAATACCTTTTTATCCAACGTATTCTAAGCAATGGCAGTTGGCTTCCCCAACAAAGCAACAATCCGGTGTAGAATATCCTGCCTCCAAAACTCCAATGGCAGCCATGGCAGATGGACCCAAATAGGAACCCATGAAGGTAGATCCTCTACCACATTAAATCCCCCATGTCAGGGCTTCATGAACAAGCCAACATGATTGTAAAAATATGGCCCTCCCTCAAACACTCGATTACGATCCGAAATGCAAGAAAAATCCACCATGAAATAGTCGTTCGTAGCCACCAAAATATTAAAATCACCTTCAACCTGCCAGGACCGATGAATCCAAGACTCCAAAGCCAAGAAAGGGACCCAAATACCCAGGAACTTACATATTAGAACATGTTGGCTCCAATAAGAAATGTCTTCCTATATTGATTCAGGAGAAATAACTAGGACTGGACGATCATGACTCTGGGACAAACAACCATTTACTTTCTTAAGCTTAGAGCTCTCACCCACAAAAGAGGAATCCATCATCCATGCATGCATGTCCACAGAAAAACCCTGAAACGACTTCACACCAACAAGCACCAAGCTTTGGGACTTGCCCCTGCAAAATTTATAACTATGATAAAGACAAAGTTTGAAAAAGGAGGACAAGAGAAGGGGAGGACAAAGTAGTTTGTAACAAAAATTTTCATTTATTAAATGAAGTAGTGACACCTTGTCTACTTAGTTGGAGGATGAATAGAGAAAAAACAATATTATTTCAACACTCTCTCTTAATTATAACTACCGTCTATCGTTATTTAGTATCTATTGTTGATTAACTTTGTGATGAAATGGTATTTAGTATCTATATGCTTACTCTTCTTGTGAAATACAAAATTCTTAGATAGCGTAATTGTTGAATTTTTGTCACATAATTTTTTTGTTGCTTCTTCCTATTTATGCCTCAAATATGCTAACACTCTTCTCATCCAAATTACATGACATGTTTCTATTACCACTACATATTGTTTTTGGTGATGAAAGAGTGACAATGGATTGTTTCTTGGATGCCCACGATATTGCACCTATTCCAAAATGAAATACTAAATCAGATGTACTCTTACTACCATCAATGCTACTTTAACAATTACTATCTGTGTACCCTATGAGTTTGAACTCATCCAACTGAGTATTGAATTCCATGATTCGTAGTTCCACTCATCTCAAAAATAGTTTTCCTACTTACCAATGAGAGTCTTTTGGAGGCTTCATGAACCTTGAAATAAGACCCGCACCATACATTATATCTAGTCTTGTGGTAGTCAAGTATATTAAACTACCAATGAGTCTTTTGTACAATGTTGGGTCAACATTAGATCCTTTGTCATATTTTATTAACTTTGAACCTATCATAATTGGTGTTGGTACTAACTTTATCATATTGAAAATTTTCAGATAAATTATTTTCATATTTGACTTGTGAGATGGATATGCCATTTTAATTTTGATTCACCTCAATGCCATGAAAATATTTCATAAGACCCAAATTAGTCGTCTCAATTTTTTTCTTCATTGCTCCTTTGAATAATTCAATTGATAAATCACCTATGAATATCAAATCATCAACATACAAACATACAATTAGAATTTGGCCTTATTCATTAATGTTTGTGTATAATGTAGGCTCATTATTGTACCTATTGAAGCCATTCTATAAGAGGTAAGAATCAATTCTTTTGTACCACACTCTAGGATTTTTCTTGAGTCCATAGAGTGTTTTTTGAGTTTGTAGGCCTTGTCTTCATGGCCTAAAATTTCATATCCTAGTGGCTACTCCACATATACTTCTTTTAAAAAGCCATTTAAAAATAAAAATTTGACATCCATTTGATATATCGATCATTTCTTCTAAGTTGCAATTTCCAATATTGTTCTCACTATGTCTAAATGAGTTATTGGAGCAAATATTTCATTGTAGTCAACTCCAAATTTTTGGGAATAACCCTTTGCTACATTTCTTGCCTTATGCTTCCACACATCTCCTTGTGCAAATTTATCTTTCTCTTGTAAACCCACTTTACTCTTATTTCTTCTTTTCCTTATAGAAGATCCATTAAATCCCATGTATATTGTTTCTCTATAACATCAATTTCTTCATCCATGGCTTTTTCCCAATTTTCATCTTTAATTGCATCTTCAAAGTGAATTGAATCATCTACTTGTGCAAATAAGATGAAAATTGAAAGTAAACTAATATTATCTTCACCTTGATTTTGATCATAGATATCTCTTAAACTTTTTTATGTCTCCTTAAGGTTACTAATTTTGGATTGGACATGTCACTTGAAGTTAATCTCAATGAATGGATCAATTTCTTCATCCATGGCTTTTGCCCAATTTTCATCTTTAATTGCATCTTCAAAGTGAATTGAATCATCTACTTGTGCAAATAAGATGAAAATTGAAAGTAAACTAATATTATCTTCACCTTGATTTCGATCATAGATATCTCTTAAACTTTTTTATGTCTCCTTAAGGTTACTAATTTTGGATTGGACATATCACTTGAAGTTGATCTTGATGAATGTGGACTTGATAATTCTATTGGTATGTTTTCCATTGCACCAAAAGATCAACCCATCAATGCTTGCTACAAACACTAAACTTACCCAAATCCATGGGAGGCGGTTAAGCCATGTCACGAACCTCAAAGGTGGATGCTAATGATTAGTCCAACAATCCCCCCCTTAGCATTACCCGAGGGGATTCAAACCCGTGACCCAAAGCATTGATACCAATTGTTGGTATGTTTTGTCGTTGGGCCAAAAGATCGACCCATCAATGCCTGCTACAAACACCAAACTTACCCAGATCCACAGGAGGTGGTTAAGCCATGTCACGAACCCCAAAGGGGGATGTTGGCAATTAGTCCAAAAAATTCTACACCAAGAATGTCTATTGTAGATGGTGTTTATTGTCCATTTGAAGGAGTACTAGTCTAAACATGTTAAGTCATCCTTGTACTTGATGGTGTCACTCATGGACCACTTTGTTGAGCTTGAGTGGGTGTGGAAAGAGTTACCATAGAAGGATTACCTACTAAAATTAATACTTCTCTATTCTCTTGTGGGAAATTATTAAAATATTCACTTTTTTCTCCAAACTTTCATCCCATGTTTCTTCTTCTATGAACTACACATCTCTACAAATTATCACTTTTCCAACTATAGGATCATACAACTTGTAAGCTTTGATGTCCTCAATATATCCTCGAATATGCATTTTTCTCTCTTGTTATCCAATTTCTTTCTCAATTCATTTGGGACATTTGCATATGTCATACATCCAACCACTCTCATATGAGAAAAGCTACACTTTCTTCCACTCCATGCTTCCTTTGGAATGATATTCTTGACACCTTTTGTTAGGCATCTATTCATTATGTAAATTGCACATACTATAGTCTTTTCCCAATAGTCATTTGACAAATCTTTAGCCTTCAAAAAACTCCTAGCCATGTCCATAATTGTTCTATTCTTTATTTTTGTGACACCATTTTTTGTGGAGTAAATTTGGTAGTAAACTACTTGTTCACTCCATGATCCTTGCAGAAATTTAGAAATGCATTTGAGATGTATTCATGACCTTTGGCTACTCTTAAAACTTTGATATAATATCCATTTTTTCTTCTCAACTAAAATTTTTAAATTGTCAATATATCTAAAAAAGCACTTATGCTATAAGAAATGTACCCATGTCTTTTTGATTTAGTCATCAATGAACATCAAAAGGTAAAACCATCCATCAATTGAAAGTGTTTGCATTGCTCCATACAAATCAAAGTGAACAATCTCCAATAGTACCATTGGTCTAACTAACTTGTCAGTTGGCAAGGACTCACTATGTTACTTTCCCAAAATACTCCCTTCACATACTCTGTTGATATTTTCTATCTATGAAAAACCTTTTACCATATTTTTCCCTTGTAGAAAATTTAGGCCTCCAAAATTTAAGTGTCCAAATTGTTAATACCAAAGCCAATGTTCATCTTTTATTATTCAAAAGCTACTTGTGGTATTGTTTCATTGAAGGCTTAAATTAGATTTCCTGATTTTCTTACCAAATTCCAAAGGTGATATTTTCACGGTCACTCTACTGATGATAAATCTGTGCGAAATCCAACTACAGAAAATTCTTGGTTGGTGGGTATGATACTATTGGATATGTCTGATGTCCTGGACTCTGAATGGTCTCATAACTTCTCAATATGGGGATATGACAAAGCAGATTAGAATCAATGGAAAACCTCAACAATCAATCAAAGGCTTCTTGGAAGATTATTTTGGATTTCACAATGACATGTTAGGCATTGTGGCTACAGCTTTGGTGATCTTCCCTGTATTTTTTGCAATCATGTTTGTTGTTGGCATCACCAGATTCAATTTTCAAAAGAGATGACAAAAACTTTTGAAACGAGCAGCGTCCATCTGGAGAAATTTTGTTGGATATATTGAATACTATTTCCTATCTTGGCCTACCATCTATATACCTTGGACATATTATTATTACTTTAGCATATAACCTAAGTGATATATATTTAACTTTTAACTTGATTGTGAACCCATGATGATTAGGAACTATGAGGTTCTTGTGGATGGCCTATATATTAAATTTCAATGCACATCTTATTGTCGATAAAAGTGTTAGAGATGGTGTCACTTCTGTGTGCAGGTGAGGCTACACGCAGCCTCTGAGGCTGTGTGGTTACTCTTGCATGTGTTGCTTTCTATCCTTTTTGGCTATGTTCGGGTCTGTGGGGGGATTCTTTTGTATTCTCTGTTTAGTGGGATTTTCCTGTAGCATGTGGGGTGGTGCAGGGGTTTGTGCGGGTGAAGGTTTGGTGGGAGGTGGTGTGGTGAGGGGGAAGTGGGTGGTGGAAGCGGTGGGGTAAGGGTTTGATGGAAACAGAGTGGGTTGTGTGTAGGGGTTCAGTTTTGGGATATGGCAGTGGCATCCAAAATCCTAGTGATTGTTAGGGAAATGCCATCTCAGGAATTTTTGACAGCCATGTATGCTCAGAATTCATATTCATCTTTTTTGGGTGAGAGCTCTAAGCTCAAGAAAGTGAATGGTTGCTTGCCACGAAGTCAAGATTGCCCTGCTCTAGTCATTTCTCCTGACTTGGTTCAGGAGGACATATCTTATTGGAGCCAACATTTTCTAATTTGAAAGTTCTTGGGTATTCGTGTCCCTCTCTCAACTTTAGAGTCGTGGATTCATCAGACCTGGCAAGTTGAAGGTGATTTTGATCTTTTGGTGGTTGCAAATGGCTATTTCATGGTTGATTTTTCTTGCATCTCGGATCATAATCATGTTTTTGAGGGAGGGTCATATTTTTACAATCATGTGGATTTTTTCATTAAGCCTTGGCATGGAGGTTTTAATACGGCGGAGGATCTACCTACACGAGTCCTTGTTTGAGTCTGTCTACCTTGGTTGTCATTGGAATTTTGGAGGGAGGATATTTTGCACCAGATTGTTGCTTTGTTGGGAAGTCAACTGCCATTGCTCAGAATACTTTGGATAAAAAGGTATTCTCTTATGCTCACATTTGTGTTGAAATTGATTTAAATAACCCTTTATCGAATTCTTTGGAAATTTGTATTGTCTTTGCCTCATGGATTCAACAATTAGATTATGAGTCCCTTCCTTTTCATTGTCGCTTTTGTCATGAGTATGGAAACCTTCAGTGCCAATGTCCTCAAGTACCCAAAGCAGTGGGGGTTTCTTCTTCTCCTTCTTTTGGTCCTTCGGTGGAGAAGGGGGATAAAGGAAAGGCGCCTGTGGTTGAGGGTGGGCCTGATAAGGATGGCTTTCTTCTTGTTAAGCTTAGGGCTAAAGGGAGGGGTCAAAAGTATGCCTATAAGGATAGACAGAGTGATCAGGGTTTCAATCGTTTTGAGGTCCTAGATAATCAGGCTTTGGAGGAGGGGGTTCCTGTTGAGATTTCTTTCGGGGCCACTAGCATGGATGTTGGGTTGGATACAGGGATGGAGCAGGCTATTGTTGTTCAGAATACTTCTCTAGCTTTGGAGCAAGGGATTTCTGAGCCTTCTCGTGCCTCTGTAGATGTATAGGATGATATTGTATTGGCATATTTAGCCAAGGAGGTGCTCTCTTCAAGTAAAGGTCGGGGATCATCTCCTGCTTTGGGGGAGCTGCAACGCCATCTCAAGAAGGGGAATTTTGAAAATTCTTCTAAAGTTGGTCATAAGAAGGATGTGGACAAAATTAAATTTAATGGGGATTTGTTGGTGGAATTTGAGTCTATTAAGACCATTGAGACCCACTTCTCTCAACCTTCCTCATGATTATTCTTTCATGGAATGCAAGGGGGTTGAATAGCACCTCCCGTCAAAAGGCTATTCAGGATTTGATTATGGTTCATTCTCCTAATATCTTTTGTGTTTAGGGGACTAAGCTTCAGATAGACCTCATGCGTCAACATTCTCCTCATATCTAGTTTTCTAGCCAATGTCAGTGTATTGATTCTAGGGGAAACTCTAGAGGGTTGGCTCTTTTCTGGGATTCTTGTAAGGTTGTTCCTCGTTGATGGATTTCTAGCCAGTCTGCTATTTCTATGGTGGCTTCAATTTTGGTATTTGGTGAGACTATTTTGGTTAGTAATGTTTATGCTCTAATTGACATATGTGATAAAATTCATCTTTGGGCTCATATCAGGTATGTTAGGTCTTGTACACCTTTCTTGCCCTGGCTCCTAGCTAGTGATTTCAATTTTATGTTGAGCTTGGAGGAGAAAAGAGGAGGGTTGCCTAGGTTGGGTCCTGCTTCAGATCTATTTCAAACTAATGTGGATTCTCTTGCTCTAGTTGATGTTAAACCCTCTAATAGAATATTCACTTGGAATAATAGATGGAGTAGGCTTGAAGCGATTTTTGAACGACTAGATAGATTCATTGTCTCTAGTTCTTGGGTTAGAGGTAGCTTGGTCACTTGCTCTAAGATTCTTGACTAGTGTGGCTTTGATCATTGGCCAATTAAGTTTTCTACTTTAGCTTTTCCAAATCCAAAGAATCCACCTTTCAAATTTTAGCTTATGTGGCTACGTGATTCTTCTTTGAGTGATCTTGTTGCTCAGTGGTGGTAGGATGGCACCCTTACGTATGGTACAGCTATGTATTCTCTAGTTAAGAAGCTGCAATATGTCAAGTATCATCTCAAGCAATGGAATAGGTCATGTTTTGGTAATTTTTTGGCCAAGAAAAGAGAAGCACAGGATTACCTTGCTATTATTACTCGCTAGATTTGGGATTTGGGATTATCAGAGGCTCTTGGGCATGTTGAGGCCTAGGATCTTAAATTGGTGGAGGAATAGAAGCTTTGTGAGGAGATTTTCTGGAAACAAAAGGCTAGGATTGATTAGCTTCAAGAGGGTGATAGGAATACTACTTTTTTCCATCATTTAGTGCAAGCTCATTGGAATAAGTGTTTTATTTCTTCTCTTGTTAATTCTAAGGGTCTTTTGATCTCTTCGCAACAGGCTTTGTCTAGAGAGGCTTGTTAGCTCTACTCTGATCTGTTTACTGAGGATTCTCTTCCTGTGGAGGCTGAGGAGAATATCATCCTTGCTTTCATTCCTTGTTTGATCACGAATGATTTGAATGCTTCTCTTCTTTGCTCAATTACTTTTTTGGAAGTGGAGGAGGTGTGTTTGGGATGAATAAGGGGAAAGCTCCTAGCCCTAATGGTTTCCCAGTTGAATTTTTTTAGGAATTTTGGGATATTGTGAAGTTGGATTTTTTGGAGGTGGTTTGGGAGTCTCTTCATAGCAAGTAGATGCTTCGTGCCCTAAATGCTACTTTTTTGGTTCTCATTCCTAAGAAGGAAGGTGTTGACAGGCTTAATTTCTTTAGACCTATTGTGCTCTATAATGTGGTGTATAAGATTATTATGAAATTGATTGCTAAGAGCCTTAAATCTTGTTTTTCTATGATCATTTATGAGGAGCAAGGCGTCTTTGTGGTAGGTCATCAAATTCTGGATGGGGTGGTGGTTGTGTTTGAGGTCATTCATTCCATGGCAATCTCTAAGGATAAGTCTATGTTTATCAAGTTGGATATGGCCAAAGCTTATGAAAGAGTTAAATGGAGTTTTCTTCAGAAGATTCTATTGGCGTTTGGTTTTTCTTCTAATTGGGTGAGTTGGATTTTGAGTTGTGTGACTTCTTCCTCATTTTTAGTTATTGTGAATAGTGAACCTTCTGAGCTTTTTGGGGCCACTAGGGGCCTTCGTCAGGGGGACCCTCTCTCTCCTTATTTGTTTATTATAATGGCAGAGGGGCTGGGTCAGTTTCTTAAATCTTGGGTTTCTCAAAACTTGATTCATGGGTGGCAGTGGGGGTTGGGCTTGCCAACGCATTCTCATCTCCAATTTGTGGATGACACCTCTCTTATGGGTTTGGCTTGTATTCGAGAGGCTGAATCCTTTAGGAAAGCTTTGGATATCTACCTTGTGGCTTCAAGCCAGAAATTCAATGAGAAAAAGTCTTCTATCTTCTTCTTTAATACTCCTTAGGCTATCCAGCGGTGGATTGCAGCTATTCTACACTTTCAAATTGGGTCTCTTCCCTTTGTCTTTTTGGGTATTCCTTTGGCTGTTGGTCGTTAAACCAGGTCCTCCTAGCAGCTATTGCTTGATAAGGGAAAGTGAAAGGTTACCCATTGGACTCATCAGTGGTTGTCTACAGCTGCTAGAGTGACTCTTCTCAAGTTTGTTATCTAGGCCCTTCCCATCTATAGGTGCTTTGTTCAAGTGGCTCCAATGTATTTCCTTAAGGAATTTGATGCTCTCTCAGGTCAATTTCTTTGGAGTGGTAATTTTTTTCTTCAAAGTGGAGCCTTGTTAAGTGGGAATATGTGTGTAGACCAAAGCAAGAGGGTGGTCTTGGTTTACGCTCTGCTATTTTGAACGGGAAAGTTCTTGTTGACAAGCTTTATTGGTGATAGTGTACTAATCAACACTAGTTATGGGCTCGTATTCTCAACCATAAATATCTCCATGGTGTTTCTTCTTTTGAGGTTCCTCGCTATCCTCTAGAAGGGAGTGGTTTTATGATTTGGAATACTTTGAAAGTAGGAGCACAATTGATTAAGCATGCTCTTTTTTGGATCTACCATTCGGGATCGTAGGCTCTTTTTTGGTCAAATTCTTGGGATGGTCACCTTCCTATTCTCTCTTCTTTTCTTCACCTCCAGTCCCTTTGTGATGTTTTTATTGTGGCCGATTGGGAAACCATGGAGCATTATAAGGTGGTGCAGCATTGTGTTTTGATTATAAGTTTTCATTGGAAGCATCCTTTTGAGTGGCCACCTAGAGGGTCTGAGGGGGATAAGCGTGAGCTTTCCCATCTTCTAGCTTCTCATGCTTGTAATTCTTTGAGGGGACTTGATGTCTTCGCTTGGGATGGTTTGGATTTTTCTGGAAAGTACTTTGTGTCTGCTGGTTATAAGCAGTTGGGAGGCAGTTGTTTGGGGATATTAAGGTCCCTTGGTGGAAGCAAGTTTGGAACAAATTGTCATGGCCTAAGTGTAATTTCTTCATGTGGTTAGTGGCTCATAATCGGTGTCTTACTTGGGATAATTTATGTATGTGTGGTTTCCAAGGCCCTTCTATGTGTGTTTTGTGTCGGGGTTGTGACAAGAGTGTCTCCCATCTCTCCTTCCATTGTTCCTATGCTAGGGATATTTGGCATTTTTGGTGGAGGGTGTGGAATACGACCTGCTGGCATGTTTCCTCATTGGAAAATTTTGTGGAACAGTGAGGCAGGGCCCCTATTTCTACCTCCTTTCTTCATGTTGCTTGGGCTCTTGGTCCATCCTTTATTATCTGGAACTTGTGGTTGGAGAGGAATAGGCAGAATTTTCAGGATGTATTGTTGATGGCCCCTCACCTATGGTGGAAAATTTTGCATTCTTTGGAGGAAACTATTGCAGCTAAGTGTGATCTGACTGTGTCAGTGGACCCTTGTGATGTTGGGTGTTGTAATCATCTTCATCTTCCTCCTCTGCATCGACAGCTCATGCGTAACAGATGTAGACATCCTACCCTGAAGGTGAATAGGGAGGGAAGATGGTCCCCTCCTCCTCAAGGAGTCCTAAAAGTCAACTCAGATGGCTCTTCTTGTGGAAATCCAGGTCACACTAGCATTGGTGGTGTTGGTCGAGATAGCTCTGGAGATGTTTAGTTTATCTTCTTTGTTTATAAGGGTCTTCATTCTAATAATTTAATGGCGGCTCAGGCCATTTTATTGGTTGTGGAGTGGTGTAGTGAATTGGGATGGCAAAGGATCATATGTGAGTCTAACTCCCAGGTTGTAGTGAACTTGCTGAATAGGTGAAATTTAGATGATGTGAGCTCACAGTTGGCTTTTATTGTTGAAAAAATTCTCACTCTCTATGCTTCTTTGGATGATATTACCTTCACTCATATCCCTAGAGAATGGAATGGTGTTGCTGATTGTTTGGATAAATGGGCTTCTAATCATATTCGTGATTGGAATTTGGTGGATCTGGGTCAACTTCCCCAAATTTGTCTCAATAGTTGGATCACTTGGTTGAACTTAATAGGGCTATTTAATTCCCTTGCTTTGTACCTTTTTTTTGTTTTAATAAAGTTTTTACCCCTCCTTGATGTTTAATTGTTGATAAAAGTGTTGCTTCCACTTTCAATCAGATTGTGTCTAATTTACTTTGTTTACCTATTTTTGTCTGTCGTAATGGTTGTACTTTTTAAGTCCATGGAGCTACTTTTGGTCCCACGTTGATACTACAACAATTGTATTCACTTTATTTATGTCAGCTGTAGCAAGACATATCTCATGAAACAAGTAATCCTTCAAAACGTTCCTGCAGCAAAGTCTGTGATTTTGAGTAGAAAAACTGATTAAGTTACTAAGTCATTTATGTAATCCCAATCATCAGCAAATCTATGAAACAATCAAGTCAAGTAATGCAAGAAAATTGTTGAATCCAATCGATCTTCAAAGTTTGTTAGATGCAAATATTTGGCCAATCATTGTAAGACAACCTATCTCTAGATCCAAGGGGAAATCACATCAAAATCCAAGGAAATAAATGCTCCAAAACAGAAAGCTTGTAAATCAGAACCATCAAAATAATCTGAGAAGAAACTTTAAATTAAAACTAAAACCATATGGGAGCATGAGCACAGCCTATTCCAAACCAACCAAAGAAGCTAAAAACTAATATGTCAATGAGTGAATAGCATATGTTGGCTCTACCACTTAACTATCACCCTATTGCATGACCAGTCCATTTATAATTTAAGTGTACCTTATTGTGTAACAGACAATATCTACTTAAGTGTCAATCATCTTGTAGAGTTTAGAAGAAAGAAATAACTTTCCTTAAAATCCTCTTCAAATCCTCTTAAGCATGTCCAATCTAATGGTAGATTTTTTATTTCAAAGATAATAATGCTCAAGCTAAGAGAAGAACATATCCTATAATTTTCTTCAATGGTAAATTTTTTATTTAAAATATTGTAATGCTCAAGCTAAGAAAAGAACATATCCTATAATTTTCTTCAATGGTAGATTTTTTATTTAAAATATAATAATGCTCAAGCTAAGAAAAGAACATATCATATAATTTTCTTCAATAACCACCTTAGGTTTATGCTTTAAAGTATTAGTTTGTGGTTATGTAGTAATATTGTGTTAGTTTAACTGTGATAGTATAATATTAAATTAAAAAGGGTGTTATGTTTATGATTTGAAGTGTTAGTTTCCAGTTATGCATTTGTAGTTGTATTAATTGATTTGTTTCTGGTTAATAGTTTGGTTAGTCTTTAGTTACTGACAAGTATTTGATATTTTTTTCTTTTTTGACAAAAAGGGATAAATTTATTAATTCTGAAGAGTTAAGAAAAATTACAACAAAAGGAATTTGAAATAGCAATAGCCATCAATAAAGCCTTAAGAATGAAAATCCAAGAAGGTTTTCCAATATTCCATCATTTTCAAGAGAAAACCAGGAACCTAGCAAAATAAAAAATCCCAAAGAAGAAGAACCAAGAAAGATCAAGCCAAATCATTATAAAGAAGCTTAGTAGACAATGACTCCATTTCATCACATTCGACAATTGCAATTAATATCAAAGGCCCATTTGACCAAGCATCCCACAATAGTATTCTATTCCCTAGGAATATGAACAAAAGATATAGAATCAAAATTTGGAGTAAGGTATAGAATATGTTTCAATAGTGATGCCAACCTCCAAGAAGACTCATAAAGCTTCCCTTTATTCAAAAAGGGACCAAAATCATGAAATCCATCTCACAGCCAATCTTTTTTCAATCTAGAACACAATATTTTTCAAGTGCCACAAGGATAACCTAGGCCTCCTAATTATTAGTGTCAAACCCCATAGTAGAAGTGAAAAAGAAATGAAAAAAACCATCACTACCACATCCAACATCACCAATCCTAGTAGCACCTAAATTCTCCCATGAAGAACCATCAATATACTTTTGAAAAAAACCAAGTGTGGGAGGAGACTGTTTACTTGCTCTATTCACCAAGTACTAGAATTTTTAATCTTATAGCCAAAATGGACTAAGAAAATAACAATATTATGAAAATCCAATCACCTATAGAGTTGAATATTTGAAAGAGATGTGATTTCATCCAAAGGACACTTACCTACCAAAGTTTCTTTAATTGAGTCCAAAATCTTTTGCAAAACATTCCCAATAGGATTTTGGTAACCTTGGAAGATCTAGTGATTATGTTCCAACAAAATTTTCCAAAGGATAAATATGGGACCAATATCCTAGGCCACTAAAAGGAAAGAAGCAAGGGCAAGATGATGTCTCAAAGTAGCTCAAAAATTAGGCAAAGATGTAGTGTGGACAAGGGAATAGTTCCAAATTTGTAACTATTGCATCCAAAGACCTATAGAAAAGGGGTGTGAAAATGAAATATAAGCCACACATTTCTCATTAGCACCACAAAAACACATTTTTAAAGGGCCTTGAAAGCCTTTGTTTCTTAAGTTATCCTAGGTGATACATTTATTTTGAAAAGCAACCAGATAAAGAAATTACTCTTAGGCCAACAATATTTGTTCTAGATTTTTTTCCACCAAGGGAAATCTTTAAACCCACTATTTTTTTCTAAGATCTAATACCCAAGAGAAACTAAAAACCCTGCTTTAGGATCATAGCCCAAAGCAAGAACATCTATATCCTTGAGGGAATAATAAGGCTAATTAACTAGAATAGAAGAAAGAATAGCCTAAATATCCATGTCTCTTGCCCAAAGCTAATTACTTGTATCTTTCTAGCATGATAGATGTAAGATTCCTAGAGATTTCCTCTCCAATTGAGATCTTTTAAAATCATAAACTTTAGACCAACCAACTTCTAAAAAGACTTCACTCAAAGAGAGGGGATGGGGGCGAGAGGTGAGAATCAAAGGATGGAGGTCCCAAGATTTAATCCAAAATAGGGCTCTATGGAAAGAATTGATGATATGAAAGAGGCCACTTTCAATAATAGAAGCACCCTTCATTATGGTATTCCAAACCATGGAGCCTTTTGACATCAAATCTATTCTTGAAACCTCATCAACCTTGACACCGTGTAAATATTATAGCTAAGAATTTTGGCCCAAGTATGATATTGTTGCTTGTGCCATCTCTAGTATAATTTAGTAGCTGATGCACTTGGCTATTGAACTTAGACTACCTAGTACCAATACAACCATTTTTCTTAGCCTTGCAAACTTGGTCCTAACTAATTAGACTCCATATTTGGGAGTTTAGTTTCCCTACCTAAAGAAATTTCTTAGAAAGAGAATCAAAATCCTTTAGAAAACTTTTAGGCATAGATAGCACCAAAACTTTATAGATGGGAGGAATTTTCTCCACATGTTTTAGAATAATAAAGCACCCAACAAATGACAACCATTAGAAAGTCTAGTGATCAACTCACATTGTGAATATATCAAGAATCCTCTTCCACTAATCTCTTTTAGGAAGAATAACCATTAAGGGAATACCCAGATAATCTGGAAAGGAAGTTGTCCTATTTTGAAGTACAAAATAATAGTAATTATCTATTGGATAGCCAAAGGAGTATCCAATAGCTTCATAAAACTAACAAAATCTTAATTTTTTGTGACACCAAACAAGGTAGTATCATCTACAAATTGAAGATGGGAATAAGGATCAATATCTCTAGCCACCTTCCAACCCTTAATGCTACCGTTTACTCTCTT
Organism: Sequoia sempervirens; assembly: GCA_007258455.2. NCBI lineage: Eukaryota > Viridiplantae > Streptophyta > Pinopsida > Cupressales > Cupressaceae > Sequoia > Sequoia sempervirens. The sequence continues at coordinate 404,047,647 of VDFB02193867.1, forward strand.
ATTGTTAACGAACCTTCCCAAAACATGATCCATAATAATACAAAGATAATATGGGACAGGGGATCATCATGTTGCAATCCTCTTGAAGCAAAAAAAATGAGATGGGATATCATTAATAAGAATGAAGAAGGAAGAAGATGACACATAACTCACTACCCACTCAACCCACCTTGGACAAAAAGTAAAATAAGATAGCACACTCCTAAGGAAGTGTGTGTTCCTCTTATCATTTTTAAATTTATTTTTTCTATTTGATCTAATGAGAGGAAGTGAAAATACAATATAATCATGTAAGAGGAAAAGTACAAAGAAGCTTTTACTGTAAGTTACTGGAGGTTAGAGAGTATATTTTATTTTAAAGGTGATTGTTGATATGTGAAATTATTAAAGCTAAAGAAGTTACTTAAACTTGAAGATAGTTATGAGAAAGAGATCTATATGGATTTTAGTGAATGGTTAAATATTTTCAATGGTTATTTGTTAACATTTTATTTAAACTTTTTATTTTATTCCAACCTTAAAAATACTTTAAACTAATTTTTTTCACTCTATTTTAAATATTAAATGGTTATAAAGGAATTGATTGAAGATTATTGTTGAATATTTGATGTCTATCATTCAAACTAGTGAGTATCTATTTCAAAGTTTGTTTTCAAATATCTTTTTTAATTTTGGAGATATAAGGTTTTATTGTAAACAAAGATAGAATATACTTGTGTTCCACTTGGTATATTAATTTGTCGGTGGGTTGAGGGCTTACAAGAAGATCTATCAATACAATGACCAAAGGTAAACAAAATTATAAAATAGAATATAATAGAAATTTTAGACCCATATGTTTTTATTAGTAAATACCATGATATTTAATCATGCAATCAATGATATAGGTACACCTCAAAGCTTAAATACGTATTTGATAATAAGGATTTGATGAGCCTAGTTTTTGGTCTAATTTTTTGTAGAGTCTATAGTCTATTTTCCGGTAGATGTCATGCACTTTTGATGATTAAATGTTGGTATTTTCATAATGTTTCCCTCAAACCATTGACATTTGACATTATCCTATCTCTGCAAGCTTTAATGACATTTGACATATTATGTGGATTATCTATATTGATTTTGCATGTGGTTAATGAATGTTCCTTAAGGTGGTTATAGATGTGTAGTTATTATGCATATTGACTTTTCCATGTAGATTTAATGTGCTAGGTTGAGGAAGACACCACCAGCTGGGCATGCACCATAACATCCAACTAAGGAATCACTCTAAGTCAAAGGCAGTTGAAAACAAAAGATTCTTCATGCAACTGAATGTAACCGCCTTGTAGTGGACTTTAATGATTGAGCACGCATGGGCGTTACTACTGTGTTGGATCTATGTTTGGACCTACGTGTCTAACTAGATTCCATGCATGTGTAGCTACCATCACTCCACTTTCCTTATTTTCCCTAAATGGCATCCTCCTAGTCGAGGAGTTTACTACCTTGTTTAGTTGTTAGTATAAATAATGATCTGATGCTCCTTCTTTAGGAGGTTGCATGATTTGATATTGTACTTTCACTCTCCAGTTTTTAGTAATACATATACATTACTCTTTTGTATGCATGATTTATAGTGAATAAAATAAATTTCTAAGTTCGAGAATTTAAGTTCTCATTAGTTTAGAGGATATTTATCCAAGGGGGCCCACTTGGTGAGTAATCCATCTTCTTAGTTTAGCATTAGTTTAGTATTACTTACTGTTTGGTCCTTTGTTAGAAACTTGGCATCAACTGTTCCTGTAGCGACTAGAATTCCATTATGTGACTGTTCTTGTAGCCAAAGTAGCCAGAGTAGTTTCCTATTTGTTGCTTAGATTTTCATTCTCGTTATGCATTCTAGCTTAGCATAGTTGTTTATTGATGTTTAGCATTTGTCTTTTCCCTTTCAAGCAATTTACTTTCAGTATTGTGTGTTCCTTAGCTATAGAATGCAATGGCTACTTTGAGTTCCTAGTGCGCATACTGTGCTAACCCATTTCAAGTTCATGTCCTTGGGTTGACAAGTTAAATGCACCTTCATGATGATTGAAACAGTGATTCAGGTTAGATGTCCAATCTTTGAATCAAGGTTGTAAGGGCTTAGTTATTAAAATCATTGTAGGAGGCCAACATTTTTGGCACCATTGTCAGGGATGATGTCAAACTAGGGATTCTTTTGGAGTCATTGGTAGTTTTTCTTGTTGTAGTGTTTCTAGAAGTTGTTCTTAGTATACCCTCATTTAGGAATTAATGACCCCCCTTATTCTTTACCAGTTATTTGTGTGAGCTGACTAATAGTGAGTGATACCACATGCATAGAGGAAGGAGAAGGGATGCTTATGGGAGATTCCTTCCTAACAATCCTAATCCATTCCAGCTAGTTGACTATCAGAATCTACCAGAAGAAGAAGAAGAAGATCCACACTCCTTTGTTGATGCATATCCTGATCTGACTAGTTTTGAAGACTCCTTTGAAGATCAAAATCAGCTTGAGAACCCCTTTTCTTTGGAACCACATCAAGTAGGCATGGGTGATGCAAATAGGAATAGACAAAACCAACTAGATTTTCCTTTTCCCATTGCCCATTAGAATGAAGTTGACAACATCAAGAACATTCTTGCCTCAACACTTTGCAAGTTTTATGGACTGGTAACAGAAGATCCTAATACATTCTTATTTGAGTTTGACATACTCTACAGGAGTTATGATTATACTACTGATGCCCATAGGCTTAAGTTATTTCCTACCACTTTGAAAGAGGTTGCATTAAGATGGTTCATGAGCCTAGGTAGAGATACCGTGGAAACTTGGGAAGACATGATTGAGAAATACAAGGAATGTTGCAGGGGCAATGACATGAGAGGAGGTGACATTTTTTAGGATGCAACAAAAGGAAGATGAGAGCCTAGAAGATTACATTGCAAGGTTTTTGTTTTTTCGAAAAAAATTTCCACACCATGTACTTAATGAAGACTCATAAGAGTTGTTTCTCATGAGAGGAATTAATGATAGCTGCATTGATTCCTTGGACCTCATGGGATGAGGAGATATCTCCCAAGTTCCTTGGGAAGATATCAAGAAAATATGCCAAAACTACTCTAGGGTAGCTTCAAAGAAAGGGAAAGCTTATCAATCTTCCATGGGTAAGTTAACTACTGGTGGAGTTTCAAGAATGGAGATTACTCATTTGTTGGCAGACTTCAAGTAGGACATTATCAATAATCTAGCTACTTAGTTAAATACATTTTAGGCCAAGAAGAAGCAAGAGGAGGCACAATGTTGATAGAGTATTTCCCCCACTGCAGACAAAAGAAGAAGGACTGCAGATGCAAGATGGTAGCTAATCTTGAAGGCAACCAAGTTCCACCTAAGTTTAAGCCAATCTAGATTGAAGAAGACTAAGTCTACTATGTTGCACAAAGGAAGCCTTGGCCTCCAAGACAAGGTATGCCACTAGATCCACTATCCTATGTTGGGCCATATTTTAATTCGTATTCATCTGGTAACCAATGGCAACCCCCATATCCACCCAATTATGGAGAATATCCACTGCAGCCTTGGAGTAACCCTCCAAATGCTTGGCCCAATCATCAGAGTTCTCCACCCCAATGGCAGCAATCTCAGGGGAATTGGCATCAATTTCAAGGGCATTGGCAATCACCTCTAGGAAATTAGCAGCAAACAAATCAATGGAGAGGAGGACAACAATGGCATACCCAGACAACTAGTTACATGCAACCACCTTCTCAACCCCAACAACTTGCTATACTGCCTCCACCTGCAAATCCAAGCTCAAATGCACCTAAACCTGTTTAGCTACCAACTCAGCCCACACCTAATCCAAATAACAAACCACGACAGCAACCTACATACTTTGCTGATTCAAATCAATTCCCTGCATATGTTGTGAGTGTAAGTGATATCCACTTGCATTCCAAGCCCATTATAACCGAGCTTCTTATGGATGAGGAAGAGGAACCTATGAATGATCCCATTCAACCAAGTGTACCAAAAATTCCTGAACCAACCCAAGTCAAGAAGACTAAACAAGAACCACCATTTCCTCAGAGATTGGAAGTTTCCAAGAAGAAAGAAGAAAAGGAGGATACCACCTTTGATATCTTGGATCAACTAAAGCATATATGTGTCCAGATACCTTTATTTCAGGCCATAAAAGATGTTTCAATCTACAACAAAGCAATCAAGGAAGCCTATCTCAAGAAGCCAGATAGGAAAAAGAAAGATCCAACTACAGTTCATGTGGTGGGCTAGCTAGTTGACATCATGCTGGGAAAATTGACTATCTCCAAGTATAATGACCCAGGCAATCCTGTGGTAGCAGTTTTCATAAACAGGGTCCAAGTAAAGAATGGTCTGATTGATTTAGGGGAAATAATAAATGTAATGACAAAGAACATCCTACAACGACTAAATATTGTAAGCATGAGATCTACTCCTACTATCCTGCAACTTGTTGATAGCTCTACTGTTAAGCCTGATGGTGTAGTGGAGGATCTTGTGGTAGTTCTAGACTCCTAGGAGTACCCAGCAAACTTTATAATTCTATCTCCCAAAGCTACACTAGGTGGGTATCCCATTATTCTTGGAAGGACTTGGTTAGCAACTGTAGATGCATACATTGGATGTTGGTCATGTAACATGATCATTTCAGATGGGAGGAGAACTAAATTTTTTGTTCTTTATCTACCTACTCAACCATCTCATGATGAAGATGAACTCGTATGGCCACAAGTTGGTGAAGAGGCTGAGGAAGTTAATTATGTGGCACAACTTATGATGTTGGGCAGAATCTCTTTCATGCAACTCCAAGATGAGGATGAAGTATTGGCTAACATGTTGCAAAACCATTGTGAAGTAGAGGAAGCATCGTCATCTCATTCTGCTACTCCCATAAAGACACTTTTTCCTGCTCTTTCTATAGTCACTATTCTTGTAGACGTTCTTCCTGCAACCACTCTTCTTGCAACCACTATTCATGTAGACAAACTTCCTGCAATAATAGGTATGTCCCATACATTGTTGTCATATGAACTAAAGGTACCACATGTTAATGAAGCAGCCATGATAGAGTTAACTACACAAGTCGAGGTGTTAGAAGGAAAATATTTGAATGTTAATAGTAAATTGAATGAAGAACAACAATTGTTATTGGAAAACCTATTAAGGACCCATCAGCATGCATTTGCATGGGATTATCATGATGTGGAGGGATTGGATCCTAAAATTTGTACACACAAAATTTACATCAAAGATGATTAGACTCTAGTAAGACAACCACAAAGAAGAATTAACCTTGCACTAAGAGAAATTGTGAAGGGAGAACTACAAAAATTATTAGATGCAGGATTTATCTACCCCACTTTAGATATTCAATGGGTGTCTCCATTAGTGATTGTTCCCAAGAAAGGATGGAAATGGTGAGTTTGTGTTGATTACAGGGAGCTTAATGCTGCCACCAAGAAGGATCACTTTCCTTTACTCTTCATTGATCAAGTTTTGGACACACTTGTAGGAAAGCAATACTTCTTTTTTCTAGATGGATTCAGCGGCTATAACCAAATCCAAATTGCATCAGAGGACCAAGAGAAGACTAAATTTACCTATCCATGGGGGATGTATGCCTATTTGATACTCCCATTTGGCTTGTGCAATGCATCTGCAACTTTTCAGAGGGTAGTCATTAGCATATTCTCAGACATTTCTCATGATTGTATGGAGATTTATATGGATGATTTCATCACTTATGGTGTTGATTTTAATCAAGCATTGGAAAATATTAGGAGAGTCCTGCAAAGATGTGAAGACAAAAACTTATCCTTAAATAGTGAAAAATGTTTCATGATGATGCAAGAGGGTGTAGTTCTTGGCCACTACATCTCCTACAAGGGAATTTAAGTAGATCCTGCAGAGATTAAGGTAATCAGAAATCTTCCCACACCTACAAAATAGAAGGATGTTAGGAGTTTCTTGGGTCATGCAAGATATTATAGGCGTTTCATCAAGGATTTCAACAAGGTAGCAGCACCACTGTACACCCTTCTCACTAAAGATGTTGAATTTTAGTGGACTGGAGCTTATGACAAGGAATTTTTTGACTTGAAGGCAGTTTTAACTCATGCTCCTACACTGAAAGGGCCTAATTGGGAGCTTCCTTTCCACATCCATACTGATGCATCAGAATATGCCATAGGAGTAGTTTTAGGACAGAAAGGAGTTGTTGAAAATGCTATTTAATTTGTTAGCAAAAATTTACAAGGAGTTGAATTCAATTATATAGTGATAGAGAAAGAGATGTTGACAGTAATCTATGCACTAAAAAAATTCAGACATTACATAATAGGATACCAAATATTTGTGCACATTGATCATGTAGCAATTAGGTATCTCATTAATAAACCTTTGATCATAGGTAGATTGGCAAGATGTTTATTGTTGATACAAGAGTTTGATATAACCATTGTGGATAAGCTAGGGAGGGCCAATGTTGTTGCATATTTTCTTTCAAGGCTAACTACATCAAAAGATAATTATCGCATAGATGAATCTTTTCCTGATGAGAATCTATTCTCCCTCAGTGTATAAACACCCTGGTATACTGATATAGCCAATTACTTGGTCACAGGTAGAGTTCCTTCTCACTTCTCCCCAAAAGAGAAAAGGGCACTCATTGAAAAATGTTTTCCTTTCTCTTGGATTGCTAGATGTTTGTTTTATACTAGACTAGACCATGTCATGAGGAGATGTGTGAGAGAAGATGAGACATATGACATTCTACAAGCATGTCACAACAAACCATGTGGAGGACACTTTGCAACCAAGAGGACAATAATGAAAGTTTTGAACACAGGGTATCACTGGCCAACATTCCACAAGGATGCAGGAAGGTATACCAGAAAATGTGATAGATGTCAAAGAATGAGCAGACCAACCAAATCGGATGAGATACCACTGTGCCCTCAGGAAGTAATCACTCCCTTTGATAAGTGGGGATTGGATTTTATGGGACCCATTGATCCTCCATCAAATGGTAAGTCTTATTTATTGGTATGAACTGATTATGTGACAAAATGGGTAGAAGTTAAGGCCATGAAGCATGCAAGAGATAACAAGGTTGCAAAATTTCTTTATGAGGAGATTTTCACAAGATATGGAGTCCCAAGAGAAATAGTGACTAATCAAGGAGCTCAATTCACATCAACTCTTGTTGCAACACTAGTTAATGAGTACAACATAAGGCATAGGAAGTATACTCCTTATCACCCCCAGGCTAATGGCCAAGTTGAGGTGACCAATAGAGAAATTGAAGCCATTATGACTAAAAAGGTAGCTATCCATAGAAAGGATTGGGAAAATAGATTACCAGAAGCTGTTTGGGCCTATAGGACAACCTGGAAAACAACTACAGGCTTCACCCCATTTGAGTTGTTGTATGGAAAGATAGCTATGATGCCCGTTGAATTTGGATATAAGACTTTGTGGACTGTAATAGATTTGGGGATGGATATTTTTGAGGCACAAAGAGAAAGAATCATGCAACTAAATGCTTTGGATGAGATAAGAAGAGAAACCCTACAACATATAGAAGTATTGTAGAATTAGAGAATCAAGTGAGATGACAAATTTATCAAGGATAATAAATTCAAACCAGGAGATTGGGCCCTGCTCTAAGATTCATGATACTAGGACAATGCAGAAAAATTGTAGACAAGGTGGCTAGGACCATATGGATTTGTTGAGGTCTTTCCTAATGGAGTTGTTTAGCTTACTACCATTGACCCTGTTAAGTTCAAATTACTTGTCAATGGTCATAGCCTCAGATTATATCACAAGCTAGCTTCCAAAGAAGAGTTCCTACAACAATTCACCCAACATTCAGAACTTCAGCTTCCTGCAACTGAAGGAAATGGACCTAGTATCCCTCCTTCTAGCTAATTAAGGCACATACTCTCTCATAATAAAGACTTTCACTTACGTGGAATTCCATTTCTTCACCCATCCACCCATCAACCCATCCATCACCACCTTTCTCTCTCTTCCATCACTTCATTCCACCTCACCTCATTCCTCTTCATTTTCATTTATTGCTCAATTTATTCCCTAAAAGGCCAGTGTTACTTTATCCATGATATTTGCAGCAAATCTTCCACACATTCAGGTATGTACGCATTAATTGTTATCTTTAATCATCTTTTAAGTGGGTTCATTTAATCACTGTAAGTTAGTATAGACCTCCACATAAATGCCATCATTCCCTGTCAAGTCACCACTCCCATCTCACATGTGCGGACACATGCCTAAATTTAGGTTGGGGGGAGGGGAAAGAAAAGGATGTAAATATATTTCCCATGTGTCAATTTATGCAGGGCTACGTCAAAAATTTAAAATGAGCTGATTTGAAATCTAAGTGAGAGGACGACTTTCATGTGTGAAGTGACAATAACTGCAGCCACCATTTCTTCCCATCATAATTCTCCTTTATCACTCCTTTCTTGCCATTATTGACCCTGTCATAATCTTGAGTTGAAGAGCCACAGTCGTAAAATAAAGAAAGGAAATTTAGCATGTTGTTCCTTGAAATTTAGCAGATACTAAAGGAAGTGCATTTGATTTTCAGACGAGAATTGCAGGAAAGAAGTTGCAGATAATTTGTTTGATTGCAAACAATGGGAGGTGGGTTAATTCAAAATGAACCCATGGTGCATGATATTTTATTAAAGGATGCACAATGCTTGGCTGAATTTAGAAACTATGGATGGTTAGATTACTTCTTGAAGCTAGATGGCTTTGATGAGAGCATTGCCCTTGAATTTTCCCAAACATTTTTAGAAGGAAAAGCCACAATAAAAGGATTGGAAGTTGTGGCAACAGAGGAAATAATTGTAGAGGTCACAAGGTTACCTGTTGATGGTGAAAATTACCCTACTTCCAGAGACGTCAGATCAGCTAGGGCTGAATTTACAGAGTTGAACGACCCCCCATTGAGCATAGATAAACAAGGTGCAAAGAGGATATCTCTGCCCGAGCCATGGAAGCAGATAGCTATTTACATTATCAAATGCATCACTTGTGAGGATCACCAGTCAAATTTTCATTCTATACACTTCAAGATTTTGAATCACATGAGGCACGGAAGGAGGATGAATGTGCCTAACATGCTATACAATCTTCTCTCAATCATGGTAGCTGAGACCCAAAAAGGTAGGGATAATTTTGTTTCCCACCATTGTCTGATTAAATTGCTAGTCGAAAATTCTTTGCATGATGTATCAACAATAACTTGGGAAGAATTTATAAATGTTGATCAAATTAGACCTGAGCACTTGCAACCTAGGGCTTTGCCTCAATCTTGTAGGTCTAGCTGGAGATTAAGCACGACTGAAGCCATTCTTGGTGCTTCAACCTCTGGTGTTGGCTCTTGTGAGAATCCTCCTACAACAGAAGAAACCATAGAAATTAGTTCTTCTAGAATAGAGCACTCATAAAAGAAAGTTCTTCCTCTTATTTTGATGATGACATTCCACTTGTAACCCTAATGAAAATTGGGGAACAAAAAAGAGAAGTAGAAATGAGAAAAGGAAAGGCTAAAACACAGCTTGTAGAAAGAAAGGTGTCAAGTTCTAAAAAGAGGAAGGCTAACAATGTCCATCCTGCAACCAAAGGAAAGCATGAGAAACCTCCTAGGAAATCAAGACCAATTGGCCCTGTGATTGGTACACCTCCATAGGAAATCCCTAAGCCTGATGAGACATCACATGAGGACCCTGATGCTCCAATTAGGTAGGAGAATGTCGAAGAAGAAGAAATATTCAAGAAAGCAACAAATATAACACTGGCCGATCTTGCTAACATTGCAAAAGAGTTTAAGGAAAATTTGGATTTCTTGTAGCATGAGCAAGGTACTACAACAAGAAGTCCTGCAACAATAGCCAGAACTAAAGTAGGAGTTCTTGCAGCATAGCAAGAGCAAGAGCGAGAGTCCCTACAACAAAAGTTAGAAGAAGAAACAACACCCATGTAGCCAGAGATAACTAGACAACCTGAGTCTATGTAGATAGTGTCATATGAGGAGCCACCACTAAAAATACTAGTAGGAATTCATAATCCTCCTAATTTTATAGTACATGCAACATTTTTGAATTTATGGAAGGAAATACAAAGAAGGGAGGAAGAATGGAAAAAGGAAAAACAAAAATTGAAGAATGAAATTTAAAAGAAGGATGAGGAGATTGACGATAAGGATGCAGAAATTTCCACCCTAAAGCAAATGGTCTAGATGATATGGCAGCTTTGGCCTCACAAATTTTGGAATGTAGGGCCTCTCCAAGGGTCTATGCTCTACTCCTAAAGGTCTATGCTCTACTCCTAAAAGAGAAATATCTCTCTTTTAAGCTATCAAGGATTGCCTTAGATTTCAATCCTTCTATTGACACCCCCATTGAATTCTTCAATACTTATAGGATTGCCTCACCTGAAATGAAGAATTTTCTATGTGAAATTTATTTGCATAACTATGTTGTAACAAAAGACCATTATTGGAATCCATTGTTGTATATTGGGGATGTTCAATTGAGAGCATTTATTTCTTGGGTACAAAATGAGATTAGTTGGGAATAGCAACATGGTGCTTATAAACAATTGGAGTTTGATATCCCTTTACCTATTAGAGTTGAATCAAGAAACCCAAGGGATATTTACAAAGAATGGCACAAAATGCTTCTTAGACCAAGTTATGGCAATAGGATTATGTCTTGGATTGAGGTATTTTATAGTGAGTATGAGGTAAAGACAGTAGCAAAGGAGGAAACCATGAGAATATGTTTATCACAAAGATAGAATAGTCTAACTGATGAGCTGAAACAGGTTGAGCCTCATTCCATCCACAATTATGTTGGAGCACTAAAAAGAATTGATAGGTATATTGAGATTGGGAGAACACATGGGCGATCTTGGCTTCCCCTGACTTTCTAGCCACCCATGCTCATGTGGCTCATGCCAAAATTTAGATTGTACCAGTATGACATTGATATAGAGAAGCAAAGATGGAACATATTTGACAAATTAAGAGGATTCTATTGGGATATTGATTCACACATTGCAACCATTGATGTTGGATAGCTCTCAGTTACAAATTTCAGAGCCTTGACCAAGCAAAAGAATAACTCTTCCCCTACTGGAGGACCAACAAAATGTTAGGTTGGGGGGAGTGATGAGCCTAGTTTTTGGTCTAATTTTGGGTAGACTCTATAGTCTATTTGTTGTTAGATGTCATGGACTTTGATGATTAAATATTGGTATTTTCATAATGTTTCCCTCAAACCATTGACATTTGACATTATCCTATCTTTGCAAGCTTTAATGACATTTGACATATTATGTGGATTATCTATATTGATTTTGCATGTGGTTAATGAATGTTCCTTAAGGTGGTTATAGATGTGCAGTTATTAAGCGTATTGAATTTACCATCATATATTAATATGCTAAGTTGAGGAAGACACCACTAGTTGGGCATGCACCATAATGTCCAGTTGAGGAATCGCTCAAAGTCAAAGGCAGCCAACAACAAAAGATTCTTCATGCAATTGAACATAACTACCTTGTAGTGGACTTTAATGATTGAGCATGGATGGGTGTTACTATTGTGCTAGATTTGTGTTTAAACCTACATGTCTAACCAGATTCCATGCTTGCATAACCACCATCGCTCCACTTTTCTTGTTTTCCCTAAATGGTGTCCTCTCAATCATGGAGTTTACTACCTTGTTTAGTTGTTAGTATAAATAATGAATTGATGCTCCTTCTTCAGGAGGTTACACAATTTGATATTGGACTTTCACTCTCCAGTTTTTAGTAATACAGATACATTACTCTTTTTTATGCATGATTTATAATGAATAAAATAAAGTTCTAAGTTTGAGCATTTAAGTTATCATTAGTTTAGAGGATACTTATCCAAGGGGGCCCACTTGGTGAGTAATATGTCTTCTTATTTTAGCATTAGTTTAGTATTACTTACTATTTGGTACTTAGTTAGAAATCTGGCATTGATTGTTCCTGCAACCACTAAAATTCCATTTTGTGATTGTTCCTGTAGCCAAAGCAAGCAGAGTAGTTTCCTATTTGTTGCTCATATTTTCATTCCTATTATGCATTCTAGCTTAGCATAGTTGTTGATTGATGTTCAGTGTTTGTCTCTTTCCCTTTCAAGCAATTTACTTTCAGTATTGTGTGTTCCTTAGCTATAGAATGCAATGACTACTTTGAGTTCCTAGTGCACATATTGTGTTGACCCATTTCAAGTTCACGTCCCTAGGTCAACAAGTTAAATGCACCTTCATGGTGATTGAAATAGCTATTCGGGTTAGATTTCCAATCTCTGAATCAAGGTTGTAAGGGCTTGGTTATTAAAATCATTGTAGGAGGCCAACAAGATTATTAATAAAAGTGTTGACTATACCATGGGTGGTTGGATTAAGATGCATTTTTCATTGCCCAAAAATTGTCATGGTCTATATACAAAATTACAATGAAAATAGAAAAAAATTGTTAACAAGGATAAATAAGAAGAAATTTTTTCATTACCACACAAAATATTGACATTAAATTGGGGTTTAAACTTGAAGAATTAGGAATTGTCTATATTAACCTAGAAATAATTTCTAATGGTTTTGAAGCAACAAATTCAAAGTTTCAAAGGATTTTTTTATTAAAAATTGACATATGATGGTAAGGTACACAAAGAGAATCCTCCTTGTAAAATTGTTAATTTTAAACAATGAATAAATCATACTATTTTTGTGCTAGCATTTTTCCTTTGATTAAATAGTGATAAGTAAGTAGATGCAACCTTCCTTGAAATGGTATACAATATCCATTATTTTCATCCACTTATTAGATACTAATATTTTAAGCACATTACAAAATCTATGGATATACAATTTTTAATTATTAAAGGAGGATACAATAGTAAGAACTTTAGGTTCACAACCTGCTATTGATATTCATTTATATGGTAGTTTAGTGTAATTTTATGGCTAGCAAGCTTCATATTCACTCCTATTTTGATGATTAGGAATAGACATAATCATTGGAATTACTAATTGAGTGGACCTATAAGAAAAGGATGCATGATCATAAAATAAACTACAATTACTTTTTGGACTACTTTTTTCTCTAGTTTAAAAGTATTTATAAATACTACAATACCTAGATTACCTATGAATTTTGGACATTATATTCAATTAGGATTAGAAATAAAATTGGCTAATTAGTATATGTCATGGATAAATATGTTATGCTATTTATTTATGGATTAGGAGTAGAGTCTCATGAATTCCAATACATGTGACAAAGAATTTTTATACTAGAATATATACAACAAATGGGAAGTATAGATCAATTATACTTTGTTACTCAAAAAAAGAATATATTTCTCATTTTTTTTTCATGTGGAGGGTTCATGTAATCTGATAAAAGAGCATTCACTATGGCACATGCAATTTTATAAACTTTTAATTTTAGTACTCGGGTATGTGCAAGATCATCGTGCAAAAAACAGGCCCTTAAGTGGCAAAAAATTCAGAAAAATCAGTGTTAGGCAACTTGACGTAAATATTTGAATAAGTTATCTATATTATTTCAAAAATATGTAAGAATAGAATTTGTAGAAAATTTAATGTAGTTTCTAAAATACTAGGTTTATTTAAAAATAAATAAAATCTATTTGGTGAAAATTTGAAATTTCAATGTAGTAGTACTTAAATTTCAGGGAAAAAATAAGAAGTAGGTGTCTGTCTGACCACCCTAACCATAATAAAATGATAATTATTTTTTGTAAGATTTTCTATATAAGTAGAGGATTCATTTCCATATGTGATGCATATTTTTTTGTAATTTTTTTCCAAGTAAATAATTAATTATGAATTTTTTATTACAACTTTTAGAAAATATAAAAACTCGTATGTCTGATCACCTTAACTTGGTCAAAACTTCATGAAATTTAATTTTTCTTTTTTTAATCCTATATTATGTGAAGCATAGAATGTGACGCATCTTTTGGATTCAAAAAATATGATACGGTTTGAAAGTTATAGATGTTTTTCAATCAACCTATCGATCAGGACTTTAGTCATAATTCTAATAGAAAATAAATAATAATTATTTATTAAAGTCAAATTAAATCATAATTCATATTTTTGGAAAGCTGAGAATCTCCTCTAAAAACCCTTTTCATTTCATTAATTTTGGGTGAAAAAAAAGTCGTCAGCCATATACCCTCATAATATTGCCACTTTTTGGTGCACCATGATCCTGCACATACCCACTCTCACTAATATAGTATGATCCATGTGACACGATTAAAGTAAATTTAATGGAAAATAAGAAAAAGATTAAAATATAAGGAATGTTGAGATGAAATCACAAAAGAAATTTATTTTGAGAAGGGTATAGTTTTTCAAGAGTTATCATTAGAAGTTATGGGATTGCATCTACAGATAAAGGCATAGATGTCAATTAGGAAATATAATAATTTTTATACAAAAGTCACTAATAAAAATTTATATAAAAAAAATCAAATGAGATCTCTAAGAAAATACTGTGTAGATTATCATTAGACAAATTCAAAAATATCTACCCTTTTTGTCTATGAGGAAGGATCTAGGTAATCCAAAACTTCCTTTAAAATTTGAGAATATCTCTAAAGATAAATAGTTCAATAATTTTGGAATATAAAGCGATGCCTCCAAAAAATTTAAAAAATAATAATTTGATATAAATAATGAAAAGGAATGCTTATATTTTTCAACATTCTGGAGGAGATTATTTGTACAAACCTAGTGTGTGAGAGAGACAATAAAATAAACATATAATAAAAGAGTAGTCATAGCCCAAAAAAGGAACTATCAAGGTGGTAATTTGGGATATAGAGGAATAGATGGTTAGTAGGAACAAGCTATAGATCTTAGAAAATATACAAATGTATTTATAATTGTAGTTGATAATCAATACCAAGGGCATAAAACTATAGGCACAACATTTCAATTTATTCTAGCTTCAAATCCTTAGTGTAAAATATAGTCATAACCAATACCACAAGGATATTTAGATCTTCAAGATTCAATTAGTACAAGACATTGTGGAGAATTTAGTGATAGTGTTGGTGGTGGTATAGGCAGTAGTGGTGGTCAAAAAGTGCTACAACAAAAAATATTTATACTATAGAGCATCTTTTTTAACAAGTCTATGAGAAGAGGAAAAATACTATGACAATTGAAATTCTAACTATCTCCACCTCAAATGAATTATCTCCACATCAAATAATTGTAAATGACCTAAACAATTTTACAAATACTCCTCCATTAAAGCACTAGATTACACCAAAAATCACAACTTTTGATTACAAAAACAAGTTTAGTAAGACATAAAAAGGATATAAAGAAGTAAGAAGAAGACTAACATAACTTCATATACTACAACCACCAAAATATTAACTAGACATATGAACCAAATATAAAGACCATGGAGTAGACATATGTTGCCAAAAATTTAATAAACTAAAGGATTAGAGACATCACTCTAATTATGAAGTAGGCACCTTCTCATTGGATTTTAGAGGAATGAAAAGTTGTGATAAAATAAATGCATGATAAATGAAAAATGATGGTATACACATCATTGCTTAAGATGGAGAAAAATAAATAGGTTGAATAATTAAATAGAAAAGTTATAGGAAAATCTAGTGAATGAGAAAGCAAGGGGGGAAAGTAATAGATAACAAGAGTAATAAATTATAAAAATAAAAATAAAAAAAAATCTACCTTTATATCTACAATCAATGTGAATGAATATATATCTATGTACATCTAGATGAAATAAAGCAAAAGTTAAGAGGAAAGAAAAAATAAATATAATAATGAAATATCAAAGTTAAAAAATTTACAAACAATAGTCCAAAAGCCAATATCTTAGCAAAGGGTGATCCCACAATAGTGGTTTACAATTTCTGGCAAAATTGAACATTGAATTTTTTTTTAATCTAAATCTTCACATTCAGGCACCTATAGCGGTTAAACCGTGAGGAATTTCAAGATGATGCAAACTAGAGTCTTGTCACATTTTGTCTGTAGATTCTAAAAATATTTTTTTCAAAATTTTCAGAATCAAATTGCACTTCTTTTTCCATCTCCCAAGAAAACTGGTTTTTTTCAAAAAACAACATTTTTAAAAAGTGACGCACACCGTATAACGCCTAAATTTTTTTCCTTGAAGGATAAAATTCTAATTCTTTTGAATTTAGATTTTTAACTCCAATATCTAGTGTTTCCACTTGGTTAGATAGTTTTTTATTGAATATTTTTTCTTTAATCAAGTTTCAAAGTCAAACCAATTACAATTCAGACATAACGCGACCGTATAAAGCATAACTTTCACTATATGTATCAATCTTTTTTTTTTTTGTTGAATCAAGGACTCCAATATCTGATGCACTCATATTTTTCAAAAAAACAATGATAATCTTCTATTTTTCCACATGTGCAGAACATAGAGTTTTGTTTCAATGAAAAACCTATATTTAATAAAACTTAAAAAACAAATAGATAATATAATCAAAACATATTAAAATTATATTCATTGGATAGCTCATTTTGAGGGAAACCTGATACCAGTTGGGTTTCTGAGATCTCCTCCATTTTCATTCTCAAATCAAGCTTCGAAGTGCAAAATTCTGAGCAATTTTGATGCCAGAGAGGATGTGTGTGAAAATAAGGGGGTTCGGTTGAACATAAATCAAATGTTCGGTTGAATGAGGGTTCAACAGAACCCATTTAACATACAATAGAAAAATATATTTAAATGGGGTTTGGTCGAACATGCTAAACATGTTTGGTCGAACCCCCTCTATTAAAAATTAATATTTAATATTAATATTAATATAAATTATATTCTTTTTAAATTATAATAAATAATATACTTATTATTGCAATATATTTTAATAATTATATTATTATTATAATATATAACTATTATTATAATATTAAAGTATATAATTAAAAACTATATATATTATTATTATAATATTAAAAGTATATAGTTAAAAACCATATATTATTTTTTTTCTAATCATGGCTTTTCAAATCTTGGATTTTTAGGCTCAACACGAGTGTCATGAAAACACTCTCCTCAGGCGGGATAACGAGAAGCTTCACTTGGAGAACATGGCAATTAAAGAAGCCATGAGAAATTCCATATGCACCAACTGCAGAGCACCTATTATTATTTCAGAAGTCAGTCTTCAAGAGCAGCAACTACGTATTGAGAATATTCAGTTGAAAGATGAGGTCCGTTTGCACAGCCTAACTAATTTAATGATCTACATATTCTAATTTTTTGTATTCTCAAAATGTAAAATGTGGTTAAAAGGATTATGAGTCACTCCTTTTTTAGTTGTTCCTATTCTGATTCTAATGTATTTACAACCCTACGAACCTCCTAGATTTTATTTTCTCTAGAAATCTTTTTAGTATAGTGATTTTCCCACAATGATGAAATTGCTTCATATCATATACTGTATAAGATTTAGAGACCCAGAAGGTTATTTTATTCTGATGCTTTAAATCACCTGAGCAACGAAGTTGAAGATTCGTTAGCTTTGTGCTTATGGGTATTCTTTAACTATTCTTAAGTTTTTTTTAATGGGCCTGCATGGATTTCTTCAGCTAGAGAGAATGGAAAGTATGTTTGGAAAATTTTATGGAAGGCCCATATCATTGACTTGAGAGAGAGATATGGAGGGAGTGGGAGAGAAAGGGAGTGTGGGGGTAGGAGGGAGAGACTTGAGAGAGAGAGAGGGGGGAGTCGAGAGAGATAAAGGGTAGAATTATAAGGTTTTAGAGACAGTGTTAAGGGTAGAGGGAGGAGAGG
>VDFB02193867.1:404066559-404076959 GCA_007258455.2 Sequoia sempervirens
AGATACTTTCAAGAGAGAGAGGGGGAAGTGGGAGAAAGATAGAGGGTAGGGGGTACAAGGGTTTAGGGTTATAGGTTTAAGGGTTTAAGGGTTAGGGTTTATTTTTTTATTTGCATTGATTTATGTTTTAGATATGTGTACAATAATTTTATAATTAGATAATACTTAATTTTAAAATTTACATAATTACCCATGGAACAATTTGATGGAAAATATTATATAAGTTGTATATAAGTGTATATAAGATTCTTGAACTTAAGAATTCCATGAAACAAATATAAGTTGTATATAATTGTAATTTAGGCAAAATGATTTTAAAAACCTTCACTACATTTCAAATAAGGATTGAAAGCATATATATGGGTTTACATGCAACCAAAAAAAGTGAGAGATGATGCTATCAAAGATTCTTGAACTTAAGAATTTTCCATGGAACAAATATGTACATATAATTGTAATTTAGGAAAAATGATTTAAAAAAACTTCACTATGTTTCAAATAAGGATTGAAGGCATATATATGGGTTTACAAGCAACCAAAAAAAGTGAGAGATGATGCTATCAAAGATTCTTGAACTTAAGAATTTTCCATGGAACAAATATGTACATATAATTGTAATTTACACGAAATTATTTACAACTATGTACAAGTTGTACTATAAGTTCTCATTTGAACATGTATAGGGTTACAAGTGAACTTGAAAGCCATGGATATAATCTAAGTCAAAGATTTTGGCTCAGCTTGCTCTTCAATAACATGTAGATTTTGTTGATGATCATCACTATCTAGTCTCCATTTTCTTCGGCCACATGCATGTGAAACTGCATGAAGATGTAGAGCGGTAGCAATTATTAAGTGACTATATTGATATACCTTGTTATCAAGTTGATAGTCAACAAAATGAATCCCATGCTGAACAAATTTGACTTGTTTTAGATATGTCCCTTGCACTACAACAAAACCTACATGGTAAACATGAACCTAAGGTAAGACATATGAATGTGCAACATTTTTGTGCTCAAGGTTTGTACAATATATTTAATGTTTATAATGTAATGTGCACATGTGAATAAAATGTATATAAAATTTTAAATGCAAACTCACCTGTGAGAAATGACATTCCATCACTTGTTTCAGGTTGTGCTAGCTTATTCCTCTATTTTGTGTAACACAATAAATAATAGCTAACACCTTCAATGTTTCTAGGCTCTGCTATGACTGCAAAAACATCTCTTGTACACCAAATTTACACAAAAAAATTCTAAAAAAATTGGAAATGTCTCTAAAGATCATTAACTAGATATATAAAATATTTAAATTATTGAAAACTTACACATGTACCTTTTCTAACTAATCCTAAAATATGGTCATAATCAATTGAAATCAAAGGAATATCTTCAAATATTTCTTCCTCGTTTTCATCATATGTTTCTGAAACAACTAGTGGCATCGTATCCCATTTACCAACATATCCAAGTTCTTGATTGTTGCATGCATAATCAGAGTTTCCCTCAATGCACTCAGTGCAAAAACAAGAGTAATCCCTTGTGTCTAATTTGTCCATCCATGACAACTATCTGAACTCCTAACACAATGCAAAGATCTTGTTTTTTCTACCCTCTTGCATCCATGCATTGATCTTCTATCCACACCTAGATACATATGTACAACAAAACACTTATGTGAACAAATATGTATATATATATATTTTAAATTTAAATAAATTCAAATTTTTGATTTAATGTAATTTATACATACCCGATATCTCCCAAAACACTTTATGTGGAATGTTTCGATTTGTTTTTGAAGATGTACCAACCACATTTGATGCAAAGTGTTTCTTGCACCATTCAACAAAATCATGTGCATTGTTTAGACAATCTTCTGGATAACTCATTTGATGTTTTCTTAAAGCTCATTTGATGCAAGCTCCTACTCCATCATGCTCACCCTTTCCATGCCCACTCTCAAAAAATTCCAAACATGTGGTATTTTGTAGATTTTATGATATCTACAAAGTGCATAGAATGGCTATGAAGATTTGAATTGTGTCGCACATCCATCTGACCATAAAAAATGATTTTCAAATTTTACACCCCTACTTCTCAAATTCTCAAAAAATATTGTAAAGCAATGTTGGACAAAAAGTGTCATGCTCTTTATCATCACTAATATAAAAGTGATATTCTTTCTTAATGGCTCGTTCTTCATCTATACTCTCAACACCATCCAATTATGATTGTGCATGTCGATAACACACATGAACCATAATAGTGATCTGCTTTGAAAAGCAATACTCTGATTGAATCTCCTTCTAATGTACAAAGGAGTAATTTTCTGCAAATTCAACTACTGATAGAATTGTTCCACGTGGGAAAGTATCTCTCAATGTTTGGAATTGTTGTGCTTGCCACTTAGCAAAAAAGGAATGTTGTATGTATGGTAATATCAATTTTCAAAAATCTTCCATAAATTTTCCAAAGGGAATCTCCTCTTCTACATAGTTCAACCTTGTGGATTCTTTCCCAAATTTTTTTTGCAACTTTACATACTTGTACCTGTGTGAGTAAAATATGTGAATAACTAATAAATCACACAATCAATGAAACATTACATTAAAGAGAATCCAACTAACAATCTATGAGAAATTGAAATAAATAAACTCTCTAAAAATATACTTACCTCTTGCAATTTACTATCTTTGTTAGGTCAGTATCCTCAATTCTTGAAGGAAATTTTTTCCACGTCTCACAAATTCCTTTTATGCGGTTTATTTGAGGTCCATTTTCATGATCACATAATATAGACTTTATGAACAAAATTTCTTGTTTAGGAGGTGCATTTTGAAAACACATTTTCTTCTCTCATCTTTCAAAACACCTAATAGTAGAGATCAAATTCAATATGATAACGGCAACAACAAGTTTCAAAAAACTTGTTTATCTTCATATAATATGGCTTCCTTTGAAACATTGTTTTCCCAATCTTTATATGAGGATATGCATTACAAAAATTCATATACATCTCAAATTGTGTTATTTATAGCCAATGTTTGATATGATTTTCATAAATACTAGGTCCAATCCTATGTCTCATAACATCTCTAGTATTTGATGATGGACGAGTCTGATCATGCCAAAAACCTGAGACCAAGTTTCTAACAACATCTTCAATCCTGTCAAAATGGGGAGCTCTACACATAATTTTCCAATTTCCTTCTAAACTCTCATCCAAAAACTTTTTTTCTCATATTTTTATCAATGTGGTTCTACTATAACCAATTTCAGTTGAAAGTGCAAAAATTTTCTTTTTCTTGCTATATCTTGATGTACAATAAATGTCAACATCACCCTTCTTGTAGTGGCCTTATCCATTGATCAAGATCCTTTCCCAATGGAATCTAAACCCTTTTTAACATTTTGAACAATATCCTTTTGTAATCCCATGTGTTTCTTCTGATTTGATGCATGTTGATGGATTAGGGTAGAGTTTACTTTGGTACTCCCAACTAAACTGCATACTATTAGATAATTTCTCACTGAGGCGATTTTAAAATACTAAAAACAAGTTCACTGTAGGTACACACAAAAGTTGCTATGTTTTTTTTCTGACAAAAACAACACCAATTTTTGTGCATCCTTCTTTTGAACCCCTTAATATCAACCATTTTCAAAATAAATTAGTAGTTTAGAAATTAGACTTCGGAGCACTCCTTGTTTTTGTTGCATCTCAAAATTTTGAGTGTAACTATCCTCAATTTCATGTCCAAGGTCAGTATTTCTTGATTTCAGAAAAAAAGTGGCCACTTAAGCCTCCTTTTTGGCCCCTCATATTTTTGCACTTACCCTAAAATCTATGGTTTATGCACTTTCTATTTTTGTATACTAGAAATTTTAATTCTATCATTAATCTCTATAATCAATTAATTTCATTACTCATGTCATCAGTAGTTTGGTGTTCATTCGATTAAATTGTGCAAATATTCTTCATTCCTTATCTTGTCACCTAAGCTTTGACCCCTGAGGTAATTGAGGGATATTTTCTCCTTAGGACCCCACGATCTTGAGGGTAGTGAATCCCCTCCTTTACACACACATGAACATATATACATGAATTAAAATAATAAAATTGATGATTAATTTATTTTAACAAACTCACATTCGCTTATACGTGTTTCCTATGGACTCATTATATACATAAAACCACATGAAAATATCATGACAACATATAAAATATGACATCATATAAAAATAATATAAATATGACATCTACTAAAATAATTGATCATATATATAATATAAAATATCATATATATAATGTCATGAAAATGTCATATAGTGTTTACCTAATTTCATGAATACAATGAATATATGAAAAAAGTCATATAGACATAGAATTTAATACAACTCTAAAAAAAATGGAAGTAAAACAAAGGTATATAGACATACAATGTTGTATATTGATAAAACAAAAATATATGTACAATAAAGATATATAGATATTCAATGTTATATACTAGTTAAAAAAATGCATGCACAACAAAATATCATAACATAGATAGTCTAATGGAGTCATGGAATAGTTAATGAATCTTTTTCTATTAGGAAGATTGAGAAGCGATTGATGGATCTTTCTTTCTAATCTATTAACTAGACCTCTACTCATAATTTTTTGGAGCTCCACCAATAAAATAAAATAATATACACATTAATATAGAGAATATGAAGCATATAATTACATAAGTGAATATATTCACTTACAAGTTGTAATTTGATAATATGTCTCAAGTGTTTGCTAGTTATCTTCATCTATTTGAGGGACAAGTGCATAAATTGGACTTGTTACCCTTTGCGACAAGCATGAATAAGAAAATTAGACTAAAGATGAATATCATTTAAATTTACACTAGTTAATATGATAAAATAAGAAATACAAATTGAAATTTACATTATTGGCCCATACCTCTATTAAATGCATTTAAGATAAAATTGTTGCAACAATGCCCGCCTCCATTGTGCCATGAATGTCAAGAGGATTTTTAATTGATATCATCAACTAAAAGTAGAACAATGTTATTTAAACAATATTTACATAACATTATGATTAAAAAAGAGTAAAACTTACCTAAGTGAAAGTTGACATATGATGACTACCACTAATAGGTATTGAAGTTGAAGTGTTGAAGGTCCAACAGCCAATTGTTTATCATCAAATGTGAATTTTAAAATTATCAATGATATATGGCAATTTTTTAATTATTTTATGTTTTCTATTTTATTACAAATTACATACTTGTGGACGTTATATGACTGCATAACCAGGTGTTGAAAGACCAACAAATGTAGGATGATTAATCTTACCCTAGATAATCATATATTGCATGTATAATTATTTACACACACACACACATATTTATTCATAATATAGTAATATAGTTTAAGCTTATATTTAACAAGAAAATATAATAAATTTCAAAATCTTATAAAAATTTACCTATTGAACAATGCCAAAAGTCATATTTAGTAAATAATAAGTCAACACCATATTATATAATATGAATGTATCCTACTACTATTTTTGTATAGCATAATCTTAATATTATGGAGCATCATATCCCATAAGAGTGTCATAAGCATCTTCAAACCCACAATCATTGATAAATTTATAAGAGTGAGAAAATGTGGTAATTATCAACACCTAGGATTATCACCTTTATCATCCTATGAGAGAGGCCTGCTATTCTATAATAAGATTTGTGTGAGGTAATTGATAGACTCTTAGGTCTCCACCTCAACACTCTCCTCCACAATGAAAGGGATTCTTACATAATGAATAGATGGCTTGGATAGGGGTCTTGGTGGCTAGTCTTGGGAACATGTCCCTCCTTATCTTTGTACAAAGCCTTTGCCTCTACTTTGAAAATCATGTATATAAAAATAAATTAAAATATCATTGAGGATTAACTCACAGTAGTGTTTCCTCAAGGAATATTATGGCACCTCATTATTGTTACATGACAAATGGTTAAAAACCATCCATTAGTCAATTCAAAGTGCTACTCCCTTGAATTATGTGGCATGGTGATGTCCCCATCCCACCAAGTGAGTTGAATTCAATTAGAGTTTAGCACAAAGCTTAAACAGATTGCTTTGGAAAGTTCCAATTGCAGATTATGACCTCGTTTTGAGACACTTTCATCTTTACTTGCTGATAGAAGGGTTTTAAGAGGTTAACATGGCATAGAAGGATATTTCTAGAAATTTCTAGCTTCAAGCAAAATAAGATTATTGTTGCAACAGTCATCAAATTAATTTCAACATCATATGCGATGAGTTTTGGATGTTTGCAACCTCTAGTGGTGCTACTACAACTGATTTCTAGTCATCTCCAGCTAGGCATATCGCCCTACTTCACTCAACTTCATCTAACATTCATGAAGCTAGGGTTTGGTCTGGTGCTTTGGCACAACTGAATGTAACTAAAGGTTTGAAACTCAAAAAAAACCTAACTGATTGTACTTACCAGGCCCTTTGTTTCCAAATCGAATAAAGAAGATAAGCTTAAGTTTTTAGGTATGATCATCTTGTTTATGTTCATCTTGTTGTTTGCCTAAAATATACAAACAAGTTTGTTTCTTGCTATTTATTCTTGGATACTTTCAAAATTACATTGTAAACAAGTTAAGAGTTTAAGTGCAGCAAAGAGAAAAAAAATCAGTTTGAACCTGTTAGGGTTCTTACAGTCTAGTTAGAGATCTTGATGTCCTTAGATGGAAGTGTTTTAGTTTAAGTTGGCTAAATTGGGAATGGTGTTGAATTCACCCACTTGTTAAGAACTATTAACTATTGGGAATCACTAAAAGAATCCTATTGGAGTAAGACATTGTAATTCATTAAATCCTTGGTTATGGGAACTTGTGTGTAGGTGTCTTTTGAGAAACCATGTATGGAAAACTACGTGTGACTTTGATCCGTTTGAAAGTAGGTATGTAGGTTTTCCTTGGGTGAAGTATGCCATTGTGACCTCAAGCTTGTAGGGGGAGGGTCTAGGGGAGATAACTCCTATATTTTTGGGTTATCCCCAATTGGTTTGACCTTCTCTTTTTAGTAGACTTCAAATAAGGCCAAAATGGGTATTAGATAGTTAAGAAAACCTAATAACTTGTATTCAATACATAATGTATTTTTCAATAGTAATTTAAATTATGGAGTGGATTTGACTACTTGATAGTAGTTACATATTGTGTTGAGCTCATCTTTGTATTGGTTATAACTTATAAGTGATTCCTTTTATGTGTGGTGAAAATTAACCTCAAACTTATATGACTATTATAGGATTTTAATTTAGTCAATTGTGATTTGCTTATTCTAGGTTAAGAACCTATCTTCCAGTTATAGTGATAAGCATGATTCAATGTGTAGTACTATTATTCTCAAGAATGACAGGTGTCTAGGAGCAATACTATTATGCTTGATATGGACAGTAGTCAGGAGTAGTACTATTATGCTCAAGATTGATAGGTGTTTAGAGGAAGTACTATTATGCTCGAGATGGATAGTAGTCAAGGAGTAGTACTATTATGCTTGAAATGGATAGTAGTCAAGGAGTGGTAACTATTATGCTCAAGATTGGCAGGTGTCTAGGAGTAGTACTATTATGCTTGAGATGGATAGTAGTCAAGGAGCAATACTATGATGCTCAATATGGAAAGTAGTCAAGGAGTGGTAATATGATGCTTGAGATTGATAGTAGTCAAGGAGCGTACTATTTTAGTGATGGTCATCCTTGGTTTCTTAGCCATCCAATGGATTACAGGGAAGATAATTTCCAACAAAGAATAGGTAGGTAATAATTGGACCAACCTCATAGTATAGTTTTGGCATTCTTAATGTGGAAATGGTGTACTTAACCCTATTGAGTTGAGGGTGGACCCTCGGTGTAGTATGGAATGCACTAAATCCTCTTCCCAGTCAATCGATGGTGTAGAGACTGGGGAAAAGGATGAGACCCATGCTGTAGTGCACAATGCACTAACATTCCTTTTTTCTTTGGGATGCACTAAGGGCAAGTGTTTGCTAGCCAATGTGGATGTGTTTGTTAGTCATTATTGTACTTATGATGTATGTATGATCCTATCACTAAGGTGCTTGCGATTTACATATGAGCTAGTCACGATTGTCATGTGATGTACATTGAGCCTATCACTAATGTACTTGTGATATATGTATGTTGGAGTTAGCCACCTTGTATATGTGACATGTTGGAGCTAGTTATTGTGTATATGTGACGTATGTTGAAGCTAGTCATTGGGTATTTTATGACTTATGGTGTAGCTGGTCACCTTGTATATGTGACATATGTTAGAGCTAGTCACTACATATATGCAATGCATATTTATGACATGTGTTGTAGCTAGTCATTGGGTATTTATGACATATGTTGTAGCTACTCATTATGTATATGTGATGTATGTTAGAGCTAGTCACTTTGTATATGTGATGTATGATGGAGCTAGTCAATGTGTATATGTGATGTATGTTGGAACCAATCGCTATGTATATGTAATGTGTACGAGTTAGCCATGTTGTGTATAGGTGATTTGCACTCAAGTCACTCCTTATGGGAATTGAGAGATTATAGAATGATCTTACCCTTGTGTATTTGTGCATTTTTACACACTATTGATTGGTAATGTTTGGTATAGAACCAAATTTTGATGGTAAATAGTTATTGTTATATTATGATTGGACTAAGTTATATAAATAGCCATGGTTTCAAGAGAGATTAGAGATCTCATATAAGAGGAGACAAGTAAATTACGAAGCCTTTGATTTCCTACAAAGGGATATGTAGGCAAGGTCGCCAACAATGAACCCTCAAGGCTCAAGTCTTGGTCTAGGAATGGCCTTAACCTTGGGAGCTTACTACTCCTATGTGTAAGTATTTAAGCGGCGAAGTCAAGTTGATGCCACCATGATGAATGGTGAAGTTTTGAAGTTAGCACCTCTAAACTACATGGAAGATGCTCAGTAGATTAATTTTGGCTTAAGCATAAGCTATCAACTTAGCCAATTATAATATAATGATATCAACTCACCATGGAGTGCTAGTTCCATACCAAATATTACCAATCAGTAGTATGCAAACATATGCAATGTACAAGGGGTCATATTTTTCTATAATCCCCCAATGCCCATAGGGAGTGACTCGAGCATACATCACATATACACAAGGTGACTAGCTCATACACATCACATATACATAGTAATTGGTTCCAACATATATCACACATACATAGTGACTAGCTCCAACATATGTCACATATACACAATGACTAGCTCCATCGTATATCACATATACACAGTGACTAGCTCCAACATATGTCACATATACATCATGAGTAGCTCCAACATACAACGTGCTCATGTTATGGCTTGGTAATGACCGAGCCTAGGATTGGTCATTACCAAACCATAATGCGAGTGCATTATAACGTGCTCACATTATGGTTTAAATTTCAAAAAATGTGCGCATTTTTAGTTCAAAAAATGTGTGCATTTTTAGTTCAAAAAATGTGCATTTTTTGAAATCAAATAAACATTTCCAAAATGCAAGTATGTTATAATGTGCTTGCATTTTGGTCTACATTGAAATTTTTTTCTTCTCTTTTGCTTATCTCTTTCTTCTTGTTATCTTTCAGGGAAACTATATACATGAATATAGCTGACATTTATATAGTTATCTCTTTCTTATTCTCTTTTGCTTATCTCTTTCTTCTTGTTATCTTTCAGGGAAAGTATAAGTTGACATTTACATATGGACATTTACTTTATTATACTTTAAGTTATATTTCATGTATATAGTTTCAGGATGTTTGAGAGTAGTTTCGGATCTCTAGGAGATATAATGCAAATTATAGTTTTTGGAAGATCTCAAAAATTTCAGACTTATTCAAATTTTAGTAATCAACATGTCAAATTTCAGTAATCATGAGGTTAAATTTCAGTAATCATCAAGTTGTATCATCTTTCTCTCTCTATCTCACTCATTATTTATCCCTTATGCTCTAGACCTCTCTCACACTCTCCTTCCCTCTATACTTCTATCTATCTAATCTCTCTCTCCCCCTCCATCCCTCCCTCCTTTCCTCCTTCCCTCCTTCCCTCCTTCCCTCTCTAATTTTCTCTATCTCCCCTTCTCTCTCTTCCTCCCACCCACCTTCCCTCTCTACTTCACTCTATCTAACCTATCCATCTCTACCTCTCTCTCTCCCTCCCTCCTCCCTCTCTCTCTCTCTTCCTTCATCCCAACCACCTTCCCCCTCTACTTCTCTATATCTAACCTATCCCTCTCTGCCTATCTCTCACCCTCCCTCCTCTCTCTCTCAATCTCTCCACCTT
>VDFB02193867.1:404077059-404101074 GCA_007258455.2 Sequoia sempervirens
TCTCTCTCCCCTCTACCCTTAACCCTTAAACCCTCTACCATAGATTGCCAATTCGGTGAAATTAGGAATGTAGTGGCATGTTTGAAAAAATAGGTCCAAGAAACGGGGTCTCCCTGTTTCTTGATCCCATTTCTTGGACCTATTTTTTCAAACAAACAAGTTAGGTTTCCAATTTCATTGAATTGCTAAGCCGGTGGGCCCACTGGCTTGCCAATTCAGTAAAATTGGCAATATAGTGGTAGTGGGAAGGAGATAGAGAGAGATAGATAGAGGGAGTGAGAGAGAGTGGTAGGGATTGATTAAGAAAGAGGTACATAGAAAGAGGGAGAGTGTAGATAGAGACAATTAGAGAGGGTAGGACAGAGAGAGAGGGAGAGAGAGGTGAGATGTATAGATAGAGAGAAAGGGATAGGGGTTGAGGGTATAGGATTGAGGGATTAGGGTGGAGGACCTATAAGGTTAATGGTTTAGGGTATTAGGTTGAGGATATAGGGTCGAGGGATTAGGGTTGAGGGTAGAGGGTAGAAGGTTTAAGGGTTTAGGGTTAAAGGGTTTAGGGTTGAAGGTTTAGGGTTGATGGTAGAGGGTTTTAGGTATAGGTATGAGGGTATATGGTTGAAGGATTAGGTTGAGGGTCCAATGTATAGGATAAAGGGTATAATGGTTGAGGATTGAGGGTTTAAGGGTTGAGGGTTGAGGGTTTAATGTATAGGGTACATGGTAGAGGGTTGAAGGTAGAGGATTGAGGGTATAGGGTTGAGGGTCCAATGTATAGGGTAGATGATATAGGGGTTGGGGGATCAGGGTTGAGGGTTGAGGGTTGAGGGTTGAGGGTAGAGGGTAGAGGGTCTAAGGGTTGAGGGATTAAGGGTTTAGGGTTTAGGGTTTAGGGTTGATGGTTGAGGGTTTAGGGTTTAGGGTATAGGTTTGAGGGTATATGGTTGAAGGATTAGGGTTGAGGGTCCAATGGATAGGGTAAAGGGTATAGTGGTTGAGGGTTAAGGGTTTAAGGGTTGAGAGTTGAGGGATAAAGGGATGAGGGTTGAGAATTAAGGGTTGACAGTTTAATGTATAGGGTAGAGGGTTTAAGGGTTCAGGGTTGATGGTTTAAGGTTGAGGGTAGAGGGTTGAGGGTATAGAGTTGAGGGATTAGGGTTGAGGGTCCATTGTATAGGGTTTAGGGTTGAGAATTAAACCATAAACCCTACACCCTCAAACCTCATCCCTATATCCTATACCCTATACCCTAAAAATTATCCCTAAACCCTTAACCCTATAATTAAATCCTAAACCCTACATTAAACCTTGTACCCTAAACCCTAAACCTTGAACCCTAAACCCAATACCCTCAACCCTATACCCAATATCCTAAACCCTAATCCCTATACCCTATACACTTAACCCTACATCCCCAACCTTGAACTCTATACCTCCTCTCTCAACCCTATAACTTAAACCATAAACCATACACCTTCAACCCTCATCCCTATACCCTATACCATCAACTTTATAACCTAAGCCCTGAACATAATCCCTCAACCCTATACTTAAACCCTAAACCCTACATTCAACCTTGTACACTAAACCTTAAACCCCAAACGTCAATCCTAAACCCAATACCCTCAACCCTATACCCAATATTCTAAACCCTAATCCATATACCCTATACACTTAGCCCTATACCCTCAACCTTGAACACTATCCCTCAACCCTCAACCCTATACCTTAAACCCTAAACCCTATACCCTCATCTCTCATCTCTATACCCTACACCCTCAACGTTATACCCTAAACCCTAAACATTATCCCTCAACCCTATACTTAAATGACAAAACTTACACTCTCAAGAATTAACCCTATACCTTATACCCTTAACCCTACACCCTAAACCCTAATCCCTATACCCTATACACTTAACCTCATACCCTCAACCCTGAACATTATACCTCAACCCTCAACCCTCAAACTTATACATAAATCCTAAACCCTAAACCATCAACCCTAAACCTAATATCCTCAATCCAATACCCTCAACTATATACCCAATATCCTAAACCATAATCCATATACCCAATACACTTAACCTTATACCCTCAACCCTATACCTTAAACCCTAAACCCTAAACCCTTATCTCTCATCCCTATACCCTATAGCCTCAACTTTATACCTAATATCCTAAACCCTAATCCCTATTCCATATACACTTAACCCTATAACCTCAACCTTGTACCTTAAACACTAAACCTTACACCCTCAACCCTCATAGGGGGAGGGAGGGATTGGGGGGAGAGAGAGAGAGGTTGGGAGGGAAAGAGGAGATAAAGATAAGTAGAGAGGGAAGGAGAGGTAGAGAGACATGAGAGATAAAGAGTAGACAAGGAAGGAAAGATGGAGGGAGAGGTATGGAGGGAGAGAGAGGGAGGTGAGAGAGAGGTGAGATAGAGAGTAGTAAAGAGAGTGTGGTAGGGAGTGATAGAGGATATGTGGGTATAAAGGGATAGGTGAGATAGAGAGAAGTAGAGAGAGATAGAGATAGAGGGAAGGAGGGAGGGTGGGTGAGAGAGGGGAGGAAGGGAGAGGTAAAGAGGGATAGGTGAGATAAAGATAAGTAGAGAGATAATAGTGACATATAGAGGAGAGAGTTATAGAGAGGGAAAGAGAGAATGGTGATATAGAGAGGAGAGAGTGCGAGAGAAAGAGGGTGAGGGAGGAGTGAGAGTGAGAGAGAGAGGTAGAGGGAGGAAGAGGAGAGATAGAGAGTAGATAGGGGAAAAGGTAGGGAGGGAGACATCTATTGAGAGAGAAAGAGAGGGATAGGGGAGATAAATATAATTAGAGAAAGGAGAGGTAGAGAGAGAAGGAGAGAGATAATAAGGGAGGGAGAGAAGTGAGATAGATAGGTGTAGAGAGAGCGGTAGGGAGTGATGGATGGAGAGGTAGGTAGAGAGGGATTAGGGAGATAGAGAGTATAGAGGGAAGGAGAGGGATATGTATATAGGGAGAGAGAGGGAGGTGAGAGAGAGGTGAGATAGAGAGCGATAGAGAGTGTGTTAGGGAGTCATGGAGGGACATGTGGGTAGAGAGGGATAGGTGAGATAGAGAGAAGTAGAGAGAAATAGTGATAGAGGGAAGGAGGGAGGGTGGATGAGAAAGGGGAGGAAGGGAGAGGTAAATAGGGATAGGTGAGATAAAGATATGTAGAGAGAGAATGGTGACATATAGAGAAGTAGAGAGTTACAAAGAGGGAAAGAGAGAATGGTGAGATAGAGAGGAGAGAGTGAGAGAGAAAGAGGTTGAGGGAGGAGTGAGAGAGAGAGAGATAGGGGAGATAAAGTTAATTAGAGAGGGAAGGAGAGGTAGAGAGAGAGAAGTAGAGAGGGAGAGGTAGGTAGAGATAGAAGGAGAGGGAGAGGTATGGATTGAGAGAGTGGGAGGCGAGATAGAGAGTAATAGAGAGAGAGGTAGATTGTGATGGATGGAGAGCTAGGTAGAGAGGGAGAGGGGAGATATAGATAAGTAAAGAGGGAGGGAGATGTAGTGAGGGAGAGAGAGAGGTGAGATAGGGAGAAATAGAGAGTGGTGGAAGGAGATATAGGTAGAGAGAGGGAGAGAGGAGATAAAGATAAGTAGAGAGGGAAGGAGAGGTAGAGAGAGAGGAGAGATAGAGATAAGTAGAGAGGGAATGAGGGAGAGGTACAGAGGGAGAGAAAGGTGAGATAGAGAGGTGTAGAGAGAGAGTGGTAAGGTTTGATTGATGTAGAGGTACGTAGAGAGATGGATTGGGAGATAGAGAGTAGATAGGAAAGACGAGAGGGAGAGAGAAGTATGGAGGGAGAGAGGGAGGTGAGAGAGAGGTGAGGTAGAGAGAAATAGAGAGAGTGGTAGGGAGTGATGGAGGGAGAGGTAGGTAGAGAGAGAGGGAGGGAGGGAGGGAGGGAGGGAGAGAGAAGTGAGGTAGAGAGAATTAGAGGGAAAAGGATAGAGAGATAGAGATAGAGACAAAGAGAGAGACAAAGAGACAAAGAGAGAGATAGAGAGAGACTGAGAGAGATAGTTCTTGAGATTAAGGGAGAGAGTTAGATAAAGAGATGGAGATAATGAGAGAGGGGTCTAGAGTTTAAGGGATAAAAATGAGTGAGATGGAGAGATAAATAATACAACTTGTTGATTACTAAAATTTGACTAAGTCTAAAATTTGTGAGATCTTCCAAAAACTAGAATTTGCATTATAACTCCTAGGGATCCAAAACCACTCTCAAACATCCTAAAACTATATACATGAAATATAACTTAAAGTATAAGAAAGTAAATGTCCATATGTAAATGTCAACTTATACTTAAATGTAATTTCATGTATATAGTACTTCCCTAAAAGATAACAAGAAGAAAGAGACAAGAAAAAGAGAATAAAACAATTTCAATGTAGACCAAAACACAAGCATGTTAAATAGACTCATTTTTTGTCAATGCATTCAAAAAACACAAAAGCCATGTCAAAACTGATATGTAACGTGAGCACATTATAACACGCTCACGTTAGTGCATTATAACGTGCTTGTGTTAGCGCATTATAATGCGCTCATGTTATAATGCTCGTGCACTATATTTTGATTTGGGAATCCCCAAGCCTTGGGATTGGTATTTTCCTTGGAATACCAACCCAAAGGCTTGGAGGGCATTCCCAATGACCAGAAACATCTTTTTGCAAATTCTACAATATTTCACATAATCAAGTTCATGCTCACCGTCAAGATTGCATGTGGTTCAATGTCGAACAAATCAAACACCTTGGTAATGTTAGGTTATCTCTTAGCTATTCAACGACGTAATTTTTTTCACTTTCTAACAATGTTAAGCCTTTCATCCATGATTTCTTTTGTTTGTCTCTTTTTTGGAAAAAAGAAGTGTTTGGTGTTTTTTCTTTATAAATTAACCGTTCATCAAAATTTTAAATAAATTACATTTTTAGAAAATAGACTCCATCTACATTTAAAAAATAAATCAATTAGTTTCCAAAATTTATAGGGGTAGCATGATCAAAATTCTATTTTCAGGAAGTGCCCACTTCGAAAATTAGTAAAAAATCAAATATTCATTAAAAAATTATCAGAAAAATTGTGCATCAACCACATATTGTTAGCTAACTTCTGACTGTAGCAATTTTAAAAATACTAAAAAAAAGTTCACCATGCTAGGGTTGTACAAGAGTTGCTATGTTATGTTTTTCTGACAAAAACAACACCAATTTGTGTACGTCCCTTGTTTTAACCCTTTAATCTCAACCATCTTCAAAACAAATTAGTAGTTTAGAAAGTAGACTCGGAGCACTTTGATCCTTGTTTTTGTTCCATCTCAAATTTTTGAGTGTAACTATCTCCAATTTCACATCCAAAATCAGCATTTCCTGATTTCAAAGAAAAAGCGACCGCTTTAGCCCCCTTTTTGGGAACCATCTTTGTGCACTTACCCTAGGGTTAGGTATACCATTTCCACATCAAGATATGTCAAAACTATACTATGAGGTTGGTTCAACTATTACCAACCTATTCTTCATTAGAAACTCTCTTCCCTGTAGTCCATCAGAGGATTAAGCAACCAAAGATGACTATCACTGACATAGAATGCTCCTTGACTATTGTTAATCTTGAGGATCATAGACTATTGTCAATCTCAAGCATCATGGTAATGCTCCTTAACTGCTGTCAATCTCAGGCATAATAGTACTACTCCTTGACTACTGCCAATCTTGAGCATAATAGTATTACTCCTTGACACCTGTCAATCTTGAGCATAATAGTACTGCTCCTTGACACCTTCCAATCTCGAGCATAATAGTATTGCTTCTTGACTACTATTAATTTTGAGCATAACAGTATTGCTCCTTGACACCTGTCAATCTTCAGCATAATAGTACTACTCCTTGACCCATGCTTAGCACTATAACTGGAAGATAAGTTCTTAACATAGAATAAGTAGATCATAATCGAGTAAATAAAAGATTATACATAGTCAATAAGTTTGAGGTTAAACTTCACAACACATAAGAAATCACCTAGAACCAACATGATATGAGTTCAAATCAACATGTACCTACTACCAAGTAGTCAAATCCATCGTTTCATTCAAATTACTATTAAAAAAACACATTATGTATTAAATACAATTTATTAAGTTTTATTAACTCTTTCATAACCATCTAATACCCATTTTGGCCTCATCTGAAGCCCACTAAAGAGAGAAGGTCAAACCAATTGTGAACAACCCCAAAATTTGGGAGTTATTCCCCCTAAACCCCCCCTTACAAACTTGAGGTCACACCCTTTGCCCAAGGACCACCTTCGTACCCGCTTCCAAACGAATCAAAGTCAGATGTAGTTCTCCTTGCAAAGTCTCTCAAAGGACATCTACACACAGGTTCCTATAACCAAAGTTCCATTAATTATTATGTCTTATTCCAACATGGTTCCTTTAAATGATTCCCAACAGTTAATA
The DNA here is from genome assembly GCA_007258455.2 of Sequoia sempervirens. Lineage (NCBI taxonomy): Eukaryota > Viridiplantae > Streptophyta > Pinopsida > Cupressales > Cupressaceae > Sequoia > Sequoia sempervirens. Next base: position 404,083,553 of record VDFB02193867.1, read on the forward strand.
GTGAATAATGACAAGTAGGGAATTTCAACACCAATCTCAATTTAGTAAACTTATACCATGACACTTCCATCCACATATTTCAAGATCTCAATTAAACATCACCATAGTTAAATTCTGAATTCAATATGAGCATTCTCGAACCCCTTACAATTTTCTATCAAGGATATTGTGCCATATTTGGTACCTTGATGATGATACACCATGGTTTAAAACAAGGGTTCTATTTTAACTCAAAATGTGAATTGGTGATCTTAGATATCACAAATGTATTGGCTCTTGATATCTTGAATCACTATATTATACTAGTAATAAATCCCTTATCATCCATGTATGGGAATAATCTAATAGAATAAATATCACTATTAGGATAAATTTCTTAGTAATAAGGAGAGCAATACTCAAGATCTATTCACAATATGATATTATAATAATATTGTTAATCATCATGATCATATTAAATTATAACATCAATCTCAATTAAAATTGCATGCCTTCATAAGGCCATACAATATTATTAAAACTTTGAAAGAAATAATACAATAGTTATAAGTTTTCTCCAAGTAGATTCAATATGCAAGTTGACTCTAGACAATTGACGACACTAAATTCATTGGATCAACATTCAAGATATACATCCAATAGCAATATATTATTAACCTCTTAATATTCTTTACCTTCCAATTTTAGTTGTCTTATGATGCAATCCCAATACTCTTATATTAAATATTTTCAATATCACAAGTATCTCAACCTCATAGGTCTTACAACATAGGTGTATCCTAACCTTAGCCATGATTTTCACAGAACATACCATTCTCCAACACAAGCATAAAACCCCTTCCTTAATTCCTATGATAGTTCTCTTATCTTGGCTATTGTAATTAAGGGGTCAATAAACATCATGTAGCCATAATATTGATATGATGCAAGAATAATGTAAAAAACCTTGATAAGGCTTTTGATGGGGTTCCACTTCAATATGGTTTGATGATATCGAGTATCCTAATAATATATGACATCATCCTAATAAAACCACAAATTCCTTTTGAACCTCAAAGACATATGTCAATGTTTATAAACTAATGTTAAACATGATCAATGTTTGGGTCACACTAGACAATTGACAACACTAAGCTCATCATATCTTTATTTAAAGATATAAACTCTATAATATTATTAGTAATAATATTCTTAATGTTCTACTTTCATTTTCCTTATGATTTAACCCCTTATTCTTGTAATAGCTTGGTTCTTGGACTAGATAGTTTTTTCACTTGACATTTATAACTAAATGCTTCTTGTACTTGCATTTACTAGACAACATGGTAGGATATCAACCATATCATTACATCTTCTTTGATATAATTATCAAATATAAGGAACTCATGTTTAAAAATCATTCATTAATCTTATATTGGGACGTATTAAATAAAACTTCATATCATATACCATTGTCATAGTCTTTAAAATTGTTGTCTTCAACATAAATACACCATGTAAAGTGTAGTGCGTTTTCCAACTATAAGGAAACATACAACAGTAATGATAAACTTGTTTAGAATATGATTACTACCAAAGCCATACTTAATTTAGGTGAAAACATTATGTTCATTAAGTCATTGTATGGAGATATACGAATAATAATAATAATATTTACCTTATGATTTCAGTTATTAAATGGTGAAAACTCAATATTCACCTCAACTCTTGATTATGTTCAATTAGATTCAGTTTAATGAAAAATAGTAGTAGAGTTATTATCAATCAGCACTATGAACCCAACTAATTTTATAGTGTTGTTGAGTGTAGAGATATGTACTTTTATTAGAAGTTTTCAATTTCTTACATAATCTATACACTTCGACCAACTAAATCTTAAATTTTGCACACAATAAATTATGTAAGAAACTGAAAACTTCTAATAAAAACAAGATTATGTAAGAAACTTCTAATAAACACACATATCTCTACACTCAACAACACTATAAAATTAAAGACATGTTCCTGTCAAAAGTATCATAAACTAAATAAGGTTTATTCTTTTGAAATGGCCTCATCCTCAATTGAAACAATATCGAGGTGCTCCTGAAAACATTTACTAATTATTCTTGATGTTAACCAGGGTGCTTTCAAACTAAATAGTAGCATGAACCCTATCTGAGAAAAACTAAAGAATGAGAACAAGAGGGGTTGCCTATGCTAGCTGCTACATGGTGTGTTTAGGAAATCAATTTGTGCATATCATGCCTCTGTGTCCTCCTTCAACCGTCACGTCTACCAGGCCGATCGTAACTCTAGCATCTGACAAAATTTCCACCCTTGTGCTTTGACAGAGGTCTATCTCCTCTTCCAAAAACTACCATTTTAACATACGCAAGGAGGATATGGGCAACTGTTGTGGAATTTGGCTTTACACCTACCAATTGCGATTTGCTTGAAAGTTTCTCAAACGTCTTCAACAATTTCCTTTCGTGCATATCCTCCCCTCCATGTATTCCATGATATCTCCTTTCCTTTGCTCCCTTTTCGTCCAACTTTCAAAACACAGTCCGTTAGCAAGATGGACTATTATCCCTCCATAGCTGTAATGCTCATGAAGACATCGATGTTGGGTTCTGGTTTGATCCCCTTACGACTATGCTCAACTCCTGCTCTCCTCTATCCCCTAATTCGCAGGTCTAGACTCCAACTCCTTTCTACATCTCTCTCTGCTCCCCTCACGATTCTCTCTTCCTTTCCTTTTGCATGACATTTTTGTATTCTTTTGCCTTCCAACTAGACTCAAATGAGCAACTAAGGTGGGTCATGAGGGTTTAAAAATCTGCTCTGTGCCTTCTTTTTCATGCGACCTGCCATCTCCATGCCAAGTCAAGGGTCGCCATACCATATTAATGGCACCGATGCCTCGCTCAGTTGTGGTCATTCCTTCTTAATGGCATTTAATAATCGCCCATACTTGTACGCTGCAACCTTGTCTCCCTCCTTCGAGTCCTTTCCTACATTTTTCCTGCCGAGTCGTTGGTAAATGCCATGACTTGGCTATGCTTCTATTTTGTTTTTATTTCCATTTGTATCGTTTCGTTGACCACACGACTTCCACTTCCACGTGATGGTCTTTTACGGGGATGTGACACTCTCTTGGAAGTATTTATGAACAAGAATTCCCCAGGTATTTTTATAACCGAAAAGCCACATTTTGGAATGCTTTAGCTTTATATTCTTGTACACTTTTTAAAATTTGTTTGGTCTATCACGTGAGGAATTTGACTGAGGTTGAACCCGTCACTTATGACAATTTCTATTAGTACATTGTTATTTTTAGTGTTCAGATGACTGAGGACACTTTTTCATCATTTTTCCTATCAATGTGGTTACGCAACTTTTTTTCACGTCTTTCTTGCAGAATGAGTCATTAAGAGTGTTTGTGCAAGGATAAGTGTTCATGAGAACATTAAGTGACTACGTTAGTTGATTTCATTAACTTAATCCAATTTTGAATCACACCTTCCATATTATAAGTTTCCAAAAAGATTTGATTTACTAGATGAGGAACAATGCTCCACCTTAGTTCTACCAAGTGAGAGCATGTTTTGCTTATCTTAACATAAGAAACAACGTTTGGTATTCTTTAGTAATATCATTATATTGATGTATACTAAAATACACCTCAAGTTTTGCCAACCAGTTTTCAAGTTTCTTCGCATCTACCTCTCCTTCATAAGGCAAATTCTCATTTTTTTCTTGGCTTTGAAACAAGGTGTCGTTGGAAGGGTTTGCTCAATACGGGACTGCAATTTCTCAAACAATAAAGCTTCTCCTTAGCTTCAAGATATCCTAAACACATCCCTACTTTAACTCCATGAGTGCCACCATAATGCTTTCTAGTTTCCCCTTGTAGTAGGAAATGCTTGCCACATCTTTTAGCTTCTCTTTTTTATTGTAATAAGAGAATCAATTACAAACATCAAGAGCTGCACAGCAGCAAGAAAAACACAGCTTCTAGCTTGAGAACGTTGTTTTCTTGTTACAAGTTCTTTTCAAAACCTCACCTTTTTCTAAATAACTTCTTTCACTAAGAAAAACATTGGAATTTATTGATACATTCGTTTTAAACACAGTTCACCCTGATAAGACCATTTTTACACACCTTGACAACTTTTGTCAACTGATTGCAACTTTTGATAACTTTACATGATATCTTTTTTTCTTGATCTTTAGTCTTCCCATGTAAAATTTCTTGTTTATTTTGTCTAAACATCTCAATAAAAGAATCCTAAACATCTTAATTGAATTTAAGTATTTCGTACATAACTCGAGAAAGATTCAATCATTAATTTGCTTATCTGTTTACTTCTATAACCAAAATACCACATTATGGGACATTTTAGCTTCTTCAATTCCTACAAAGTACAAACATTATCTTTTTGTTTGTTCTGTGATGAATTTGACCAGGATTGGACCTGTGTTACTAGTTCTATTGGGATTGGACCCATCTGATATCGATGAGCTTTTAGGTGATGAGTTTGACTGGGGTTGAACCCACCATCGATGATTGCTTTCTATCAATACATCAGTATCTTAAGTGTATTGATCACTCAAAACACTTTTACCTTGCCCTCCTCTGTCATTTTGCTTCTGCAACTCTATTTCATATATATTTCTTGTAAAGTGAGTCACTAAGAATGTTTAGCGCAAGGATAAGTCTTTATGGGAAAATTATGTGCTAAGTTAGCTATCCACTAACTTACCTGATCCAATTTTGGATCAATCTATGGGAGAACACTCTAAACTGTTGGAACTTAAATGCATTAAAAGATGAAGCAAATCATAGCTAAAATTGTAGTACAAAGAATTATATAACTGAGCTGTAAATGAGGAAAATTAGTAAAGAGAAGAAAATTGTAATAATGTAAGATCATAAAGCTGTAAACGGAAATATAAATTATGTCCATTGCATTAATTTCTAGAAATACAAGAACCACATAAGTAATATTACAGCTCGACATAAAGAGCAGAGCATTGCAAGCTTCCTTGAATTAATACTCAGATGGTATGTAGTGCAAAAGTCTGCAAGTGCCAAGGGATGAGGATGGACTCTTTATCCTCCGATGTTTCAATGTACCCTCAAACGATGTGTGTAGACATCTAAGAAAGGTCTTCATGTGTGAAGATGATGATACCTACACAGAGGGGAATGACTATTTTTAATACCTTAACTGTATGATTTGAGGAAAACTAATTGTAGTGAAACCCCTCTCTACTCAATTTTGTCATGCTAGATATACGTCCAGATGTGCAATGTGTGAGGGAAAAGTAACACAAGGAGAATCAACTCATAAGAGAAGGAAATCCCAATCCTCTCAAGATTCCAAATAGTCATCATATAAGTGTCTCACTGAAGGTATATGAAAAAACAACTAACAATACCTTTCCCAATGTATGTTATTGGCTTTACTATCACAAGCCTGCTGCATCCGACACATGCTTAAAATTGAAATTTAGTTGGGGTACATGCACACAAAAAAGTTGTGTTGAACTGCCACCTAGATCACAGCCACAACAATTTTTTTTAAAAAATTAAAAATGTAAATCTAGAAATCACTGGAGAGGATTAAGAGTAGGGGTAATCCAAATGGGTAAACCCTATCATATTTGAGACTGTATAATACACAATAATCCTGATAACTGTACATCATAACAGAGCCAAGAGAAGAGGGCATTGGAGAGAAGACTCTAGTATACACATGGCATATTTCACTTGAGCACAAATCCTTTTCAAGTAATGTCATGAATTTGCCTAATTTGAGTAAGAATATCAACTTTCACATCATATCAGTCCCAGTTCCACTACACTCATTTCCTAAAGATCTATTTAGTATCCCTCCCTTCCAGCTGCTGAATCCTAGGGGTTATCTTGGTTATAGGTTGATTATAGGTTTATACTTTATAGTAATGGTTCTAGGCTCTAGAATATCAATTTCTTGCTGCCTCTGTTCTGCCGAAGGGACTACAATTAGTTTAGATCATGCTTCCATTACTAAATTTTACCTTTTTAGAAAAATAAAAAAGAACATATCAACCAATACCTTCCTTCTATACAGGTGTATTTCTTTTCATTAACACCTCGAACTTTATTTTCTGTAAATCTTACGGGATCTCCTTTACTAGGTTGATTATCTTCTTAGGTTTGGACAAAGGGTAAATTTTGTTGCTCACAGACAAACTGGTTTGAAACTCTGTTTTGTGGGCAAGATACCTCTCTTGTTATTGGGAGGAGGGTGGCGGCGGGGACTCTTATCTCGCCTATCACTGCTCTGGAAAATATCTAGGCATGCATAGGTAGAGAGGTCAAGGTATGGGGTGAGTAAGAGTTTTCCAACGAAGGGATTCATTATAGGTGCTTTCCACATTCAAAATGTCAGATATTATGACTTGGAATGGAACTAATTGCAGTCCCCATTATATTGGTAGTTGGTGGCCTTATCTTTTCCTGACTGGTCTAGTTTTCTATTGCCACTCGATCTTTGTTATCCAGGGTGGGTGTATGTCTGTATTTGTCTTATGTAGATCTAAAAGATTTAGATTAACATAAGAAGGCATCATCAGCTAGGCATTTGAACTAGTGGCACAGCACCATAGCTTTTAGTCAACAAAGAAGATATAGAATTTCACCTGCAGATCCTTAATTTTCTATAGAATCTAATATTATATTCTTTCTATTGTACAGGATGACACTTCTACGGTCTACCTATAGAATCTAATATTATATTCTTTCTATTGTGCAGGATGACACTTCTACTAGGCCCACCAGCGTGTGGGAAAACAACCTTGCTCCTGGCCCTTGCAGGGAGATTGGATCCAGAATTGAAGGTTAACCTTAAGAAAACTCTATAACTCGAATGTCACATAAATAGTATAATTTCAGACTGATAGTATATGCTGATATATTATCTTATGTAATACCCATTAGTTTTTCTAGGATGCTTAATGCTGAATGTTTATGTAGCAGATTACAGGAGACATCTCATACAATGGATTCAAACTCAACAAATTTGTTCCTCAGAAGACAGCAGCTTATATCAGTCAATATGATTTGCATATTGCTGAGATGACAGTGAGAGAAACATTTGATTTTGCAGCTAGATGCCAAGGAGTCAGCACCAAATACGGTATGTAGGACTTTTATTCCCAATTTTATTATGCTTTCAACTTTCGTCTTTCTAAAATAGCTTAAGTGAGTATTCATTCCATAAACTTAACTGGGTAGTGAGCAATTCATTTCTAACACTAAGTTGTACGTTCTCATGAACTTTTGTACAATACGTAGAACCATAGTTTACATACTCTCCGATTACTCTCCGAGTAGCTGAGTAATTTCTGCTTTTACTTGCGGGCAGTATGCAGATGGATTTTCTCCCGTCAAATTATCGAGTAATCACCAGTAGCTCACAAAAAACCCACAAACTTGGCATGTTTGTGTGTGTATAAATATGTCTGTGTGTGTATATGCATGCAAACTTGGCATCCTGTGTATGTTTATAGATATGTATGTGTGCACAGTGCAGTCCTGAGCATACACATACATAAATATCCACACATAGTTGCTGAGTATTTGTTGAGTATTTGTCGAGTATTTGCCAAGTTTTTCCCAGTCAAAATTTTTGGGCTTGCCGAGTACTCTCCAATTCCGACTATGTGTAGAACTATTACTGGAACTTGGAAGAAGAGAGAAACAAGCTGGGATTCTTCCAGAGGCAGACATAGACACATATATCAAGGTTAGTGAAATGTTGAATTCTCAATTTTGGTGGTAGAGTCTAAAATCACGGATTTGAAGTTCACTGTTGTTCATTTCATAAATTAATTCTGGTATTGATTGTTCAAAGGCAACTACAATCAAGGGTTTGAAGGAAAGTGTTCAAACAGATTACATTATAAAGGTAAGGATCCTTCTTTACCAAGCACCCAATTTAGGCACATTGACCGTTCCTTCTATAATTTATCAGGAGAAGTTCACAATTTTGGCATTGTTTGTTTTTCCAATATGATATTATCTTCAATCAGTCACTCAAATCAAAAAATCGTTTCATCTATGATTCTGTTTTTTCCGTTCATCACTGTTAGAATGCTACAACTAAGAGGATAGAGGTAATAAAACTCACATTATAGCCTGAACTAGATATCAAAGAACATCTAATACGTGGAAAAGCAAGTTAAAGAATTCCTGGAGCTTCTTCATATAGAGAGCATATAAAATTATAAATCACTAGCATAAATGAAATGTTTAACCGAAACCTATAGATTATGCTTCCAAGTAAACTGAGATGGTCATGTTCAAGAGGATCCATACTTTTATTGCAGGTTCTTGGCTTGGATATCTGTTCAGAGATAATGGTTGGGGATGCCATGATAAGAGGAATCTCGGGTGGACAGAAAAAACGAGTAACAACTGGTATTAGAATTGATTCTAATTTGGACAACTTGAATTTTTAATACTAGGTCTTTTTTCATTAGTTTGCGCACTTGTAAAGCATTCTTCTCCAAATCTATTTGCAGGAGAAATGATTGTATCTCCAATAAAAACTCTTCTCATGGATGAGATATCAAATGGCTTGGACAGCTCCACCACTTTTCACATCATGAAGTGCCTACAACAGTTTGCACACATCATGCAAGCTACAATACTCGTATCACTTCTCCAGCCAGCACCTGAAACATATGATCTCTTTGACGACATTGTCTTAATGGCAGAGGGGCAGATAGTATATCATGGACCTCGTGATTATGTGCTCGATTTTTTTGAATATTGTGGGTTCAAGTGTCCAGAGAGAAAAGGCATTGCAGACTTTATGAAGGAGGTGAGTATTTGGCCACCCTTGTACTTCTTTTTATCATGTTCCAGCTCTTCATATAAAAACATTGACAAATAATTTTGCACAGAATTGCATGTCTCATGTTTCAGCTCTCCCCTAATCAACATTAACTTGAATTTGGCATGGAATTACAGGTTATCTTCGAAAAGGACCAAGAGCAGTATTGGTTTAACTAGGAAAAGCCCTACAGATATGTTTCTCCAGAACAGTTCCAACAGAAATTCAAACAGCATCATGTTGGAGAGAAGCTAACACAGGAACTTGAGAAACCTTATTTTAAGTCTGAAGCAGTTGAAGCCGGTCTGTCCTTCAACAAGTACTCTCTCACAAAATGGGAACTGTTCAAAGCATGCTTTGCTAGAGAGTGGCTACTTATGAAGCGGAACTCATTTGTCTATATATTCAAAGCAATACAGGTAAACTTCAATTTTACCATGCCATATTTTTACTCTAGGATGGCATACCTTGTGGAATCTCTCTAGCTGGCAGTTGTTATCCACGTCCTTAAAAATTGTTTATTACAGTAGCATATCCCTGGAGTTGGTTTTATTCCACATTAATACTCCGCTTCTACTTGCAGCTGTTTTTGCTTGCAGTTATCACAATGATAGTATTCCTTCGCACAGGCATGAAAGTTGATCTATCGCATGCAGATAGTTACCAAGGTGTACTTTTCTTCACACTGGCAGTCATGATGCACAATGAAGTTGCTGAGCTGTCATTCACACTTGCTCGAATTCCAGTGTTCTTTAAACAAAGGGATCTTTACTTCTACCCAGCATGGGCTTATGCCATTCCAGGATTTTTTCTGAAAGTTCCAGTTTCATTAATTGAATCACTTATATGGACCTCAATGACTTATTATGCGATTGGATATGCCCCTGAAGCTGGCAGGTCTGTGTTATTCATAACCTCGGTACCAAACTTCCTATAGATCCTGTCCCTGTTGGACAGATGATTGAGAGAAAAAATCAGGATATAAATAAAAATTATTTAAAATAGCTATTTCTCTTCATAAGCAAGAATTTAACATTTTCTAAAGATTATTTTTGAAAAGCAGATGGTTCTTTTGCATTATCCCCATAAAAATATTCCTATTTTAAAAATTTGCAGCAAACTGATAGCATGAGGTACAATTATAATCTGTAAAGAAATGAGATAACATGTCAAGCAAACTTAGTTTCACATATATGTAAGTTTTGATATTGAAAATTTTCCTGCAACTTTAAATTTCATTTGGTTACGTAAATCTTAGATACAGGTTAATAAGACTAACACAAACTAGTTTTCTTGACAATCTTGAAAATTAGTTCTAATCTCTGGCACTAAACTGAAGGAGGTTGATGATTCATGCACCCAATACCGATGAATTAAAAAAGAAAAAATGTTTATTCTCCCAACAACATTAACTTTAAAAGAAAAATTTAACTAAACTTTACATTTTCTCACATTTCACTTTCATCAGAAACTACTCTTCCTTTGACAGAGGTGCTGAAGTTCCATAACTGCTGCATCTTGTGCCATAAATTATGCACAATGTCTTTCTCATTGGCCTTAGATGTTACAAGTGTATCTGGGAAACCTTCTTTGCAACCTCCCAATTTGTCCATCCTTATCCACTTAGTCCTCTCCACTTTTCCATGGATATCATCAGATCTTGTGGTATGTCTTTCAGTCATTAATGAAACGGGGGCAATCCACAGTTTAATTTAAGTTACAGGTAGCTCACACCTCTTTCTTGGCCTTCATCAGCCCTATCTTCCTTGGTGAGGGGTCTACCTTTTTCATCGTTACTTGGAATGTTCGTAATAAGCATCATTAGCCTCTTTTTGGATCTTCATTTTACTCCCTAATGTTATTTCTACTCGTATTTTCATGTCCTGTTGACCTGTTTTGGTTACCAGAGGATACTAAATTCAAATAGAACTTCTCTGTCTTACTTTCTTCTCATTTTGGAGAATAATATAGCTTAACTCTGTTCTTATCTAACTTCTTATTTGCTTATGTTTACCGTTGTTGCAGAACGATCTTTATCGTGCATAATGAGAATATAATGTATCATTATGATATTAAAGAAATTCAATGGTTGGTGGCTTGCTCCTCATGCAGGTTTTTCTGACAATTCCTTGCTCTGTTTGTCATGCATCTAGCATCAGTCTCAATATTCGGTGCAGTTACTGCAATTTGTCGAAGCCTGGTTGTTGCTAACACAGCTGGTGCTATGGCAATATTTATCGTCTTTGTGTTGGGGGGCTTTCTCATAACAAGACGTAAGACTACCCCTTAACAAATATGGATGATTTGATTGGAATTAAATGGATTCTATTTTAGAAGGGACATAATATTGAAGTTTCTTCATGCAGCTTCAATTCCGAAATGGTTGTGATGGGCATACTTGCTCTCGCCTCTATCTTATGCAGAGACTGCAGTTACATTGAATGAGTTTCTAGCTCCGCGATGGACTAGTAAGGTAAGAGTATGAACACATCTGCAGTTTGTACTTATTACTTTCTTCTGTTTTTTCATGCTATTGGAACTTCTTATCCTTTTACCTAAATAAGCATTATATATTTTTCAATATCATTAGTATTTAACATCATGTTTAATCTTATTTTGATGCCTGTGATTCTTGTCTTACTCCAATGGTAGCAGATGTCTTCTCAATATAAAAATCTTGGTGTAGAGATATTGGAGAATCGTGGGCTTTTCCATAGAGGAAACTTATACCGGACAGGCTTGGGAGCATTGATGGTTATTACAATATTAATGAATATTGTCTACACCCTTGCTTTGACATATTTGAACCGTAAGTTTCTGAGCTGATAAAAATACGTGCAGAAGCTGTGTCTTTTAACATCAATACCATTTCCAAATCTGCATTTAGTTTAGTTTTTAGTGAAAGTTTATATATATATATATAAACAGCAATTGGCAAGCCTCAATCTGTAATTTCTCAGAAGAAGCAAGCTCAACTTCAAGGAATTCAAGAAGATACTGCAACTGAACTACAACCTCAACCACACTCCACAACATCTAGGACAGAAAAAGAAGCGAAAGACCCTGGCGAGAACCTCTTTTCCTCTGCACGAAAACAGATTCCAAAGATATAAGCACATTTGCGGTTTATTTCTCAGTGTCAATAAAATAATTGAGCGAAAGGCAATGAGCATTTCCATCAGTCTTTGAACTTCAGCTGGGGAATTTGGGAGGATAGAAAAAAGAGAACAAAATAAATAAAAAATGAAATATCTAAGTCCAGAGCACTTTTCTCTGTCAAGTTTCAGTGTCTATTTAAAGCTTCAATTATCAAATGAATAAGACAATGTTGACATGTCTCGAACTCAGGTTAAGTTCACCTTTTTTTGAGGCAGCCCATTTTGAAGAATAAATCTCTTTTCTTTTGCAGGAGACAATAAATTATCAGTTCATGGTGGGAGAAACAATCAGGCTCCTCTAGTTGGGTTTCTCTTACGAAATAAATTAATATAGCTTTAAAGTAGTTGATAGTTAAAATATGATTATATATGATTAAAATGAGTATTCATGGAAAGAATTATAATTATACAATTAATGTGAAATGAACCTTGTAGGAGTAAGTGAAATTGGTATGTGTTCTTGTTTATGTGGCATGAAGTGGTAAAGTGTAACAACCACCCCTCGGTTGTTATTAACTCTTTTCTTTTTCTTAAATCAAACAAGTACCAACTTAATTAAGAACAAATATCAAAATTAATCAATTGAGCATCTTCCATGTAGCTTAGAAGTGCTGACTTCAAAACTTCTTCATTAACCATGGCAGCTTCAACTCGACATTGCCACGTATTTTCTTACACATAGGAGTGGTAAGCTCCCAACATTAAGGTCATTCCTAGACCTAGACCTAAGCCTCAAGGGTTCATAATGACCCTGCGTACGTATCCCTTATAGGAAATCAAAGGCTTCGTAGTTTTCCCACCAATGTTAGAGGGAGCTCATTCTCTCTTGTATGAGATCTCTGATCTCTCTTTAAACTAGGAACATTTACAAAACTTAGTTCGATTGTAATATAACAATAACAACTCTCCGTAAAAAGTTGCTTTTATACCAAACATTACCAATCAGTAGTGTGCAAACATACACAAATACACAAGGGTCATATCATTTCATAATTCCCCAATCCCCATAGGGAGTGACTTGAGCATACATCACATATACACAAAGTGACTAGCTCATGCACGTCACATATACACAAGGTAACTAGGTCATACACATCACATATACATAGTGACTGGTTCCAACATACATCACATATACACAATGACTAGCTACAACATACGTCATAAATACCCAATGACTAGCTTCAACATACACCACACATACACAGTGACTAGCGAAAACATACGCCACATATATAAAGTGACTAACTCCAACATACATCACATATACACAGTGACTAGATCCAACATATATCACATATATATAGTGACTAGCTCCATCATATGTCACATATACATGACGTGACTAATTCCAGCATATGTCACATATACATAGTGACTAGCTCTAGCATACGTCACATATACACAAGGTGACTAGTTCATATGCACAGCACTAGTACAACAATGATTGGCTCATACACATGTCACGAAAACAATGGTAGCAAGCTCATGTATATATCACATTACAACAATGACTAGCTCATACGTACATCACAAGTACATTAGTGATGGGCTCATATGTACATCATAAGTACAATAGTGACTAGCTCATACATATGACATATACCACAGTGACTAGAAAACACATTTACATTGGCTAACACACACTTTCCCTTAGTGCATCCCAAATAGAAAAGGAATGTCAATGCATTGCACAATACATCATGGGTCCCATCCTTTTCTCCAGTCTTTTGCACCAATGGACAACTAGAAAGAGGATTCAATGCATCCCATACTACATCGAGGGTCCACCCTCAACTCAATGGGGTCAAGTATACTATTTCCACATCAAGATATGCCAAAACAATACTATGAGGTTGGTCCAACTATTACCTACCTATTCTTTGTTAGAAAATATTTTTTTTGTAGTCCATCAGATGACTAAGCAACCAAGGATGGCCATCACTGGCATAGAATGCTCCTTGACTACTGCCAATCTCAAGCATCATAGTATTGTTCCTTGACTACTGTCCATGTCGAGCATAATAGTACTACTCTTTGACTATTGTCCATCTTGAGCATTATAGTATTGCTTCTTGACTACTATCCATCTAGAGCATAATAGTACTGCTCCTTGACTACTATCCATCTTGAGCATAATAGCACTGCTCCTAGACACTTGTCAATCTCAAGCATAATAGTACTGCTCCTAGACACCTGCCAATCTCGAGCATCATAGTATTGCTCCTAAACACTTACCAATCTCAAGCATAATAGTGTTGCTCCTAGACACCTGCCAATCTTGAGCATAATAGTACTGCTCCTAGACACCTGTCAATCTCAGGCATAATAGTATTGCTCCTTGACCCATGCTCAACATTATAACTAGAAGATAGGTTCCTAGTTAGAAATAAGTAGATCACAATCGGCTGATTTAGAAGCCTATACATTGACATATATGTCTAAGGTTAATTTTCACAACACAAAAGAAATCACTTAGTACCAACAGGAGGTGAGCTCAACTCAACATGTAATCGTTACCAAATAGTCCAATTCATTCTTTTCCTTCAGCTTACTATTCAGACACACATTATGTATTGAAAACAAGTTATTGGGTTTTTGTTTATAACCATCTAATACCCATTCGGCCTCATCCGAAGCCTACTGAAGAGAGAAGGTCAAACCAATTGGGAACAACTCCAAAATCCAATATTTACCCCCCTCCTAGACTCTCCCCTTACGGACTTGAGGTCACAAGGGCATCATTCACCCAAGGACCACCTACGTACCCACTTCCAAACGGATCAAAGTCACACGTAGTTCTACTGCCAAGTTTCTCAAAGGAAACCTACACATAGGTTCCCATAACCCAAGGTTTTTATTAATTACTATGTCTCATTTCAACAGGGTTTCTTTAATGATTCCCAACAATTAATAGTGCTTAGCAACAAACAGGGAATTTGACACCCTTCACAATTCAGCCAACTTAAACTATAACACTCCAATCTAAGGACATCAAGATCGCTAATTAGACCTTATCATCGATGTTAATTCCTAACTCAAAGTGAGCATCCAAAAATCTTCTATAGGTTCATCTCCTTGACCCAAAGGTTAGGTTGATTCCTTAACAAAAGAAATTATCTTTGTTTGCAGTGACATACTTTAACTATTATCTTATAGATTGGTCATAGGTATCAATAGGTCACAAAGGAAGTAAAGGTGACTAGGTGCATCTTTTAGAACATAGGCATATCTTTGCCTTAGACATGAGTAGTACTCAAGTCCCACCCTAGATAGCTAAATAATACCTCATTTATGAAGTCAATCAAGGATCTCCCAATTAACCCAGCACACTAATAATTCTAACAAATTTTACACAATATATACACGATAGGTATGAGGAAAAAGCCAAACATAGAATTATGACCAAACTAGTAGGAGATATCTAAATGAGTGTTGTAATAACTCCTCAAGTACTTTCTATCTGAACATATTTGATACAAGCCTTCTACTGAGAACATTAAAATAACTTTATAATGTCTCTTTGAATCTTATTGTATCATACTACAAGGTAGGATACTAGTATCAATTGTTATTTATGCAACAAACAATCTCCTTTTTCCATCTCAATCTACCTTCATAATCCTAATCGAGAACACATTAATGATCTTTTAACACATTATGCATATGAAGGGTATGGTCAACATAATGATCACTTTCCCTAATTACACAAGATAGTAATGGGCAACAAGTTATTTTCATAATCCAAAGATTATAACCTTAATACACAAGATATGAAGACTAAGCAATTTTGTTTCTACTTAACATTATCTCAAAGATCATGCCTTAGGGAGATTGTATTATCTCCCTTTGAGTTTGTCGAGGAAGCCCTTGAAGAAAGTTAGGCCTCTTCAACTCTTTATATTGTGGTCAACAAAACCTTACCATGATCGGTTAGATTTCATCTTAAAAAATTTAAGTTTGCACACCATTTCCCAGCTAAAACTCCACTTAACCCATGTTCATTATCCAATAGACTCATAACAACTTAATAAAGTTTAATACTTTATCTAATCACTCAAACAACTTAGCAAAGAAAGAGAAAAATAAAACCCAGAAAGGAATTAAAAATATTAATCAAAACATGAGAGCAGTTTTTTCTGATATCAGCCTGATGTTTAAGGCAGCAGCCAAGATTGCAGATTCAATTTCAACAACATACTTTTTCTTTTCAGTTATAAATCACCATTTTCAATATTAAGTATGATTATTATGTCTCAATCCACCATTCTTTCAATCATTACCATTTTTAAGACCTTTAATTATACCAAAATCTCGTGGTGACTGCTGCTTTCTACAACCATAACTCATTTGACAATACCTTTAATCTTTTTAATAGAAATACCCATAAATAGAGATCAATCTAGATTAATTATTGCCTAGCTGTAAGAGTAGATAATTCGAATTTACATGTTCATCAAAATTTCTTCTTATTCAAATTTTGCACTATGCATACACCAAAAACAGAGGCATGGCAAGTATTTGACAAAATGCTGGGTAAATATCATTGTTTGAAATCATTTAAGAGAAAACTCATGCATAACTTCTTTATTAAATTATGTGCATACTTTTGTGAAGGTTACGGTGATAGGAAGTGGTTTTGCCAAATAAATCTTACAAAAATCCCTTTTTAGTCATGTTAGGCTGGGTATCTATACCCTCTTCTCAAGCTCTAATTTGAGTACAAGAAAGTAAGAGCATGGTTTTCATCTAATTAAAAGACTCTAAGGCCTTTTCAACAATCCATTTTGAATATAACCAGCCCTCTTGGCACTAAAGAACACATCTGTTGGAGGCATTTTGTCAAACAACTTACGTTCCTAGTATTCTTTCTTTGCAATTCTTGATTAAACTTTCACCTACATGTTCCACAACCAACTTGGAAATGGTGACTACATAGATAGATAAAATTAAATGCAAAAGCAATAACTATGTTTCATTCAACAAATAACATTATACTTTAACTATGATAGCAGACATATAGCAGTGATGGGTACCTTAATGGACACCTTGTGCTACCTTGGTATAATCTTCAATCACCCTCAAATCTATAATTCTTATGCCCTTCCTTCTCTTCTCCTTCCTTCCTCACTTATACCATGGCTTGGTAAATAGCTGAAGATTTTTCCTATCTCAGTTGGACGATTTAATCTCCGTGGCATCCTTCCTCCATAACTCTCCCATGTTGCTCTCGCACCATAATGCTGTGAGAATTGACTACCAAAATGAGCCATGAATTTCAAGCTTCTCCTTGCTCTTTCTTCCACACTATTCAACCCCTCATGCCTTTGTTTCTCACGTTTTTCTCCCAATAGCGTGTGTGTCTCCAGTCAAGGGGTCGTGGGGGTCTTAGCTACCTGGCACCTTATTTTCCCATGCTCATAGTCAAGGTCGTGCCTTCCACAAGCAAGGATTCCATGCTGCGTTAATGGCACAATTCTCCTTTTCTCCCTAG
>VDFB02193867.1:404101174-404112822 GCA_007258455.2 Sequoia sempervirens
GGGGTGTTAGGGAGAGACCTGGGAGAGAGGGAGATAGAGAGAGATAGAGAGAGAGAGTTCTCTAGTTAGGGTGGGAGGGAGATACATGAGAGAGAGAGAGAGAGTTATCTACTTAGGGTGGGAGGGAGAGAATTGAGAGAGGGGATGGGGGTGGTAGGGATAAAGTTGAAAGAGAGAGTAGAGATGGAGAGAGAGGGAGAGAGAGACTTAAGAGAGGGAGAGGGGGTGGGAGAGGAAGACTTGAGAGAGAGAGAGAGAGAGAGAGTTCTCTAGTTAGGGTGGGAGGGAGAGACTTGAGATATGAAGAGGGGGTTGAAGGGAGAGAGAGGGAGAGGGACATATAGGGAGTGGGAGAGAGATAAAGAGAGAGATAAAAAGATAGAGATGGAGAGAGAGAGCAAGGGGGTGTGAGGGAGAGACTAGAGAGAGTTGTGTGTGTGTGTGTGTGTTCTCTAGTTAGTGTGGGAGGGAGAGACTTGAGAGAGGGGGAGGGGGAGAGGGTCGGAGAGAGATAATTGAGAGAGAGGGGGGTAGGAGGGAGATACTTGAGAGAAGGAGAGGGGTTGGGAGGGATAGACTTGAGAGAGAGGTGGGAGGGAGAGACTTAAGAGAGGGAGAGAGAGACCTAAGAGAGAGAGAGAGAGTTCTCTAGTTAGGGTGGGAGAGACAGACTTGAGAGAGGGTGAGGGGCTAGGAGAAGCAGAGGGGGTGACAGAGAGAGACCTAAGATATAGGGGCTAAGAGGAAGAGAGAGAGACTCTCTAGTTAGGGTGGGAGGGAGAAACTTGAGAGAGGGAGAGAGGGTGGGAGGGAGAGACCCAAGAGAGAGGGAGTGGGAGAGGGAGAGGGAGAGAGAGAGGGGGGGTGAGGGAGACCTTAGAGAGAGACAAATAGAGTGTGTGTGTTCTCTTGTTAGGGTGGGAGGGAGAGACCCGAGAGAGGGAGAGGGGACCTAAGAGGGAGAGACCTGAGAGAGAGATAGAGGGAGTGAGAGATATACCTAAGAGAGAGAGAGATAAAGGGAGTGAGAGATATACCTAAGAGAGAGAGAGGGAGTAGGAGGGATAGACCTGAGAGAGAGGGAGAGAGAGAGGGGGTTGGACCTAAAGCCTAAGCCCTAAACCATAAATCTTAAACCCTAAATACTAAAACATAAACCCTAAACCCTAAACCATAAAGCCTAAACCAAGGAGAGAGATGGGGGAGGGAGAGTGTGTGAGAGAGAGGGAAACACAAAGGGAAGGAGGAAGGTTGGGAGATTAAGAGAGAGGGAGAGATGGAGGGAGAGTGAGGGAATGAGGGAGGGAGAGGTAGAGATAAGTATATAGGGAAGGAGAGATAGAGAGGGGGGGATGGAGGGAGAAATATGGAGAGAAGTAGAGAGGGGAGGAGGGAGGGATAGAGGGAGAGAGAAGTGTGATAAAGAGAATGAGAGAGATAGGAGGGAAAGAGGAAGTTGGAGAGATTGAGAGAGAGAGGAGGGAGGGAGAGGTGAGAGATAAGCTGAGAGAGAGGGATAGGTTAGATAGAAAGTAGAGAGGGGGAAGGTGGATTTGGGATGAAGGAAGAGAGAGAGAGAGAGGGAGGAGGGAGGGAGAGAGAGAGGAAGAGATGGATAGGTTAGATAGAGTGAAGTAGAGAGGGAAGGTGGGTGGGAAGAAGGAAGAGAGAGAGAGGGGGAGATAGAGAAAATTAGAGAGGGAAGGAGGGAAGGAGGAAAGGAGGGAGGGATGGAGGGGGAGAGAGAGGTTAGATAGATAGAAGTATAGAGGGAAGGAGAGTGTGAGAGAGAGGTCTAGAGCATAAGGGATAAATAATGAGTGAGATAGAGAGAGAAAGATGATACAACTTGATGATTACTGAAATTTAACCTCATGATTACTGAAATTTGACTAAGTCCGAAATTTTTGAGATCTTCCAAAAACTATAACTTGCATTATATCTCCTAGAGATCCGAAACTACTCTCAAACATCCTGAAACTATATACATGAAATATAACTTAAAGTATAATAAAGTAAATGCCAACTTATACTTTCCCTGAAAGATAACAAGAAGAAAGAGATAAGCAAAAGAGAATAAGAAAGAGATAACTATATAAATGTCAGCTATATTCATGTATATAGTTTCCCTGAAAGATAACAAGAAGAAAGAGATAAGCAAAAGAGAAGAAAAAAATTTCAATGTAGACCAAAACGCAAGCACATTATAACATACTTGCATTTTGGAAATGTTTATTTGATTTCAAAAAATGCACATTTTTTGAACTCAAAATGCACACATTTTTTGAAATTTAAACCATAACGCGAGCATGTTAGAATGCACTCGCATTATGGTTTGGTAATGACCAATCCTAGGCTCGGTCATTACCAAGCCATAACGTGAGCACGTTGTACGTTGGAGCTACTCATGATGTATATGTGAGATATGTTGGAGCTAGTCACTATGTATATGTGATATACGATGGAGCTAGTCATTGTGTATATGTGACATATGTTGGAGCTAGTCACTATGTATGTGTGATATATGTTGGAACCAATTACTATGTATATGTGATGTGTATGAGCTAGTCACCTAGTGTATATGTGATGTATGCTCGAGTCACTCCCTATGGGCATTGGGGGATTATAGAAAAATATGACCCCTTGTACATTGCATATGTTTGCATACTACTGATTGGTAATATTTGGTATGGAACTAGAACTCCATGGTGAGTTGATATGATTATATTATAATTGGCTAAGTTGATAGCTTATGCTTAAGCCAAACTTAATCTATTGAGCATCTTCCATGTAGTTTAGAGGTGCTAACTTCAAAACTTCACCATTCATCATGGTGGCATCAACTTGACTTCGCCACTTAAATACTTACATAGGAGTGGTAAGCTCCCAAGGTTAAGGCCATTCCTAGATCAAGACCTGAGCCTTGAGGGTTCATTGTTGGCGACCTTGCCTACATATCCCTTTGTAGGAAATCAAAGGCTTCGTAATTTACTTGTCTCCTCTTATATGAGATCTCTGATCTCTCTTGAAACCATGGCTATTTATATAACTTAGTCCAATCATAATATAACAATAACTATTTATCATCAAAATTTGGTTCTATACCAAACATTACTAATCAATAGTGTGTAAAAATGCACAAATACACAAGGGTCATATCATTCTATAATCTCTCAATTCCCATAAGGAGTGACTCGAGTGCAAATCACTTATACACAACATGGCTAACTCGTACACATTACATATACATAGCGATTGGTTCCAACATACATCACATATACACATTGACTAGCTCCATCATACATCACATATACAAAGTGTCTATCTCTAACATACGTCACATATACATAATGACTAGCTACAAAATATGTCATAAATATCCAATGACTAGCTACAACACATGTCATAAATATGCATTGCATATATGTAGTGACTAGCTCTAACATATGTCACATATACAAGGTGACCAGCTACACCATAAGTCATAAAATACCCAATGACTAGCTTCAACATACGTCACATATACACAATAACTAGCTCCAACATGTCACATATACAAGGTGGCTAACTCCAACATACATACATCACAAGTACATTAGTGATAGGCTCAATGTACATCACATGACAATTGTGACTAGCTCATATGTAAATCGCAAGCACCTTAGTGATAGGATCATATGTACATCATAAGTACAATAATGACCAACAAACACATCCACATTGGCTAGCAAACACTTGCCCTTAGTGCATCCCAGATAAAAAAGGAATGTTAGTGCATTGTGCACTACAACGTGGGTCTCATCCTTTTCCCCGGTCTCTACACCATCAAACGACTGGGAAGAGGATTTAGTGCATTCCATACTACACTGAGGGTCCACCCTCAACTCAATAGGGTTAAGTATACCATTTCCACATTAAGAATGCCAAAAATATACTATGAGATTGGTCCAACTATTACCTACCTATTCTTCGTTGGAAATTATCTTCCCTATAATCCATTGGATGGCTAAGAAACCAAGGATAACCATCACTAAAATAGTACGCTCCTTGACTACTATCAATCTCAAGCATCATATTACCACTCCTTGACTACTGTCCATATTGAGCATCATAGTATTGCCCCTTGACTACTATCCATCTCAAGCATAATAGTACTACTCCTAGACACCTGCCAATCTTGAGCATAATAGTTACCACTCCTTGACTACTATCCATTTCAAGCATAATAGTACTACTCCTTGACTACTATCCATCTCGAGCATAATAGTACTACCTCTAAACACCTGTCAATCTTGAGCATAATAGTACTACTCCTGACTACTTTCCATCTCAAGCATAATAGTATTGCTCCTAGACACCTATCATTCTTGAGCATAATAGTACTACACATTGACTCATGCTTATTACTATAACTGGAAGATAGGTTCTTAACCTAGAATAAGCAAATCACAATTGACTAAATTAAAATCCTATAATAGTCATATAAGTTTGAGGTTAATTTTCACCACACATAAAAGGAATCACTTATAAGTTATAACCAATACAAAGATGAGCTCAACACAATATGTAACTGCTATCAAGTAGTCAAATCCACTCCATAATTCAAATTGCTATTGAAAAATACATTATGTATTGAATACAAGTTATCAGGTTTTCTTAACTATCTAATACCCATTTTGGCCTTATTTGAAGTCTACTAAAAAGAGAAGGTCAAACCAATTGGGGATAACCCAAAAATATAGGAGTTATCTCCCCTAGACCCCCCCCCTACAAACTTGAGGTCACAGAGGCATACTTCACCCAAGGAAAACCTACATACCTACTTTCAAATGGATCAAAGTCACACGTAGTTTTCCATACATGGTTTCTCAAAAGACACCTACACACAAGTTCCCATAACCAAGGATTTTAATGAATTACAATGTCTTACTCCAATAGGATTCTTTTAGTGATTCCCAATAGTTAATAGTTCTTAACAAGTGGGGAAATTCAACACCATTCCCAATTTAGCCAACTTAAACTAAAACACTTCCATCTAAGGACATCAAGATCTCTAACTAGACTGTAAGAACCCTAACAGGTTCAAATTGATTTTTTTTCTCTTTGCTGCACTTAAACTCTTAACTTGTTTACAATGTAATTTTGAAAGTATCCAAGAATAAATAGCAAGAAATGAACTTGTTTGTATATTTTAGGCAAACAACAAGATGATCATACCTAAAAAAAAAGGTTATCTTCTTTATTCAATTTGGAAACAAAGGGCCTAGTAAGTACAATCAGTTAGGTTTGTTTTGAGTTTCAGACCTTCAGTTACATTCAGTTGTGCCAAAGCACTAGACCAAACCCTAGCTTCATGAATGTTAGATGAAGCTGAGTTAAGTAGGGCGATATGCCTAGCTGGAGATGACTAGAAATCAGTTGTAGCAACACCATTGGAGGTTGCAAACATCCAAAACTCCTCACATATGATGTTACAATTAATTTGATGACTACTGCAACAATAATCTTATTTTGCTTGAAGCTAGAAATTTCTAGAAATATCCTTCTATGCCATGTTAACCTCTTAAAACCCTTCTATCAACAAGTAAAGATGAAAGTGTCTCAAAACGAGGTCATAATCTGCAATTGGAACTTTCCAAAGAAATTTGTTTAAGCTTTGTGTTAAACTCTAATTGAATTCAACTCACTTGGTGGGATGGGGACATCACCATGCCACATAATTCAAGGGAGTAGCACCTTGAATCGACTAATGGATGGTTTTTAACCATTTGTCATGTAACAATAATGAGGTGCCATAATATTCCTTGAGGAAACACTACTGTGAGTTAATCCTCAATGATATTTTAATTTATTTTTATATACATGATTTTCAAAGTAGAGGCAAAGGCTTTGTACAAAGATAAGGAGGGACATATTCCCAAGACTAGCCACCAAGACCCCTATCCAAGCCATCTATTCATTATGTAAGAATCCCTTTCATTGTGGAGGAGAGTGTTGAGGTGGACACCTAAGAGTCTATCAATTACCTCACACAAATCTTATTATAGAATAGCAGGCCTCTCTCATAGGATGATAAAGGTGATAATCCTAGGTGTTGATAATTACCACATTTTTTCACTCTTATAAATTTATCTATGATTGTGGGTTTGAAGATGCTTATGACACTCTTATGGGATATGATGCTCCATAATATTAAGATTATGCTATACAAAAATAGGAGTAGGATACATTCATATTATATAATATGGTGTTGACTTATTATTTACTAAATATGACCTTTGGCATTGTTCAATAGGTAAATTTTTATAAGATTTTGAAATTTATTATATTTTCTTTTTAAATCTAAGCTTAAACTATATTACTATATTATGAATAAATATGTGTGTGTGTGTAAATAATTATACATGTAATATATGATTATCTAGGGTAAGATTAATCATCCTACATTTGTTGGTCTTTCAACACTTGGTTATGTAGTCATATAAAGTCCACAAGTATGTAATTTGTAATAAAATAGTAAACATACAATAATTAAAAAATTGCCATATATCATTGATAATTTTAAAATTCACATTTGATGATAAACAATTGGCTGTTGGATCTTCAACACTTCAACTTCAATACCTATTAGTGGTAGTCATCATAGGTCAACTTTCACTTAGGTGAGTTTTACTCTTTTTTAATCATAATGTTATGTAAATATTGTTTAAATAACATTGTTCTACTTTTAGTTGATGATATCAATTAAAAATCCTCTTGACATTCATGGCACAATGGAGGTGGGCATTGTTGCAACAATTTTATCTTAAATGCATTTAATAGAGGTATGGGCCAATAATGTAAATTTCAATTTGTATTTCTTATTTTATCATATTAACTAGTGTAAATTTAAATGATATTCATCTTTAGTCTAATTTTCTTATTCATGCTTCGCAAAGGGTAACAAGTCCAATTTATGCACTTGTCCCTCAAATAGATGAAGATAACTAGAAAATATTTGAGACATATTATCAAATTACAACTTGTAAGTGAATATATTCACTTATGTAATTATATGTTTCATATTGTCTATATTAATGTGTATATTATTTTATTTTATTGGTGGAGCTCCAAAAAATTATGAGTAGAGGTCTAGTTAATAGATTAGAAAGCAAGATCCATCAATCGCTTGTCAATCTTCCTAATAGAAAAAGATTCATTAACTATTCCATGACTCCATAAGACTATCTATGTTATGATATTTTGTTGTGCATGCATTTTTTTAACTGGTATATAACACTGTATATCTATATAGCTTTATTGTACATATATTTTTGTTTTATCAATATACAACATTGTATGTCTATATACCTTTGTTTTACTTCCATTTTTTTTAGTGTTGTATTAAATTGTATGTCTATATACCTTTGTTTTACTTCCATTTTTTTTTAGTGTTGTATTAAATTGTATGTCTATATGACTTTTTTTATATATTCATTGTATTCATGAAATTAGGAAAACACTATATGACATTTTCATGACATTATATATATGATATTTTATATTATATATATGATCAATTATTTTAATAGATGTCATATTTATATTATTTTTATATGATGTCATCATATTTTATATGTTATGATATTTTCATGTGGTTTGATGTATACAATGAGTCCATAGGAAACACGTATAAGCGAATGTGAGTTTGTTAAAATAAATTAATCATCAATTTTATTATTTTAATTCATGTATATATGTTCATGTGTGTGTAAATGAGGGGATTCACTACCCTCAAGATCATGGGGTCCTAAGGAGAAAATATCCCTCAATTACCTCAGGGGTCAAAGCTTAGGTGACAAGATAAGGAATGAAGAATATTTGCACAATTTAATCGAATGAACACCAAACTACTAATGACATGAGTAATGAAATTAATTGATTATAGAGATTAATGATAGAATTAAAATTTCTAGTATACAAAAATAGAAAGTGCATAAACCACAGATTTTAGGGTAAGTGCAAAAATATGAGGGGCCAAAAAGGGGGCTTAAGTGGCCACTTTTTTTCTGAAATCAAGAAATACTGACCTTGGACATGAAATTGAGGATAGTTACACTCAAAATTTTGAGATGCAACAAAAACAAGGAGTGCTCTGAGTGTAATTTATAAACTGCTAATTTATTTTGAAAATGGTTGAGTTAAGGGGTTCAAAAGAGGGATGCACAAAAAATGGTGTTGTTTTTGTCAGAAAAATAAAACATAGCAACTTTTGTGTGTACCTAGCACGGTGAACTTGTTTTTAGCATTTTAAAATCGCTTCAGTGAGAAATTATCTAATAGTATGTAGTTTAGTTGGGAGTACCAAAGTAAACTCTACCCTAATCCATCAACATGCATCAAATTAGAAGAAACACATAGGATGACAAAAGGATATTGTTCAAAATGTTAAAAAGGGTTTAGATTCCATTGGGAAAGGATCTTGATCAGTGGATAAGGCCACTACAAGAAGGGTGATGTTGACATCTATTGTACATCAAGATATAGCAAGAAAAAGAAATTTTTTTGCACTTTCAACTGAAATTGGTTATAGTAGAACCACATTGATAAAGTATGAGAAAAAAAGAATTTTTTTGGATGAGATTTTAGAAGGAAATTGGAAAATTATGTGTAGAGCTCCCCATTTTGATAGGATTGAAGATGTTTTTAGAAACTTAGTCTCATATTTTTGGCATGATCAGACTCATCCATCATCAAATACTAGAGATGTTATGAGACATAGGATTGGACCTAGTATTTATGAAAATCATATCAAACATTGGCTATAAATAACACAATTTGAGATGTATATGAACTTTTGTAATGCATATCCTCATATAAAGATTGGGAAAAAAATGTTTCAAAGGAATCCATATTATATGAAGATAAACAAGTTTTTTGAAACTTGTTGTTGTCGTTATCATATTGAATTTGATCTCTACTATTAGGTGTTTTGAAAGATGAGAGAAAAAAGATGTGGGTTTCAAAATGCACCTCCTAAACAAGAAATTTTGTTCATAAATTCTATATTATGTGATCATGAAAATGGACCTCAAATAAATTGCATAAAAGGAATTCGTGAGACGTGGAAATTTGGCTAAATTTCCTTCAAGAATTGAGGATACTGACCTAACAACGATAGTAAATTGCAAGAGGTAAGTAATATTTTTAGAGAGTTTATTTATTTCAATTTCTCATAGATTGTTAGTTGGATTCTCTTTAATGTAATGTTTCATTGATTGTGTGATTTATTAGTTATTCACATATTTTACTCACACAGGTACAAGTATGTAAAGTTGCAAAAAAAATTTGGTAAAGAATCCACAAGGTTGAACTATGTAGAAGAGGAGATTCCCATTGGAAAATTTATGGAAGATTTTTGAAAATTGATATTACCATACATACAACATTCCTTTTTTGCTAAGTGGCAGGCACAACAATTCCAAACATTGAGAGATACTTTACCACGTGGAACAATTCTATCAGTAGTTGAATTTGCAAAAAAATTACTCCTTTGTACATCAGAAGGAGATTCAATCAGAGTATTACTTTTCAAAGCATATCACTATTATGGTTCGTGTGTGTTATCGACATGCACAATCAGAATTGGATGGTGTTGAGAGTACAAATGAAGAACGAGCCATTAAGAAAGAATATCACTTTTATATTAGTGATGATAAAGAGCATGACACTTTTTGGCCAACATTGCTTTACAATATTTTTTGAGAATTTGAGAAGCAGGGGTGTAAAATTTGAAAATCATTTTGTATGGTTAGATGGATGTGTGACACAATTCAAATCTTCATAGCCATTCTATGCACTTTGTAGATATCATAAAATCTACAAAATACCACATGTTTGGAATTTTTTGAGAGTGGGCATGGAAAGGGTGAGCATGATGGAGCAAAAGCTTGCATCAAACGAGCTTTAAGAAAATATCAAATGAGTTATCTAGAAGATCGTCTAGACAATGCACATGATGTTGTTGAATGGTGCAAGAAAAAATTTGCATCAAATGTGGTTGGTACATCTTCAAAAACAAATCGAAACATTCCACATAAAGTGTTTTGGGAGATATCGGGTATGTATAAATTACATTAAATCAAAAATTTGAATTTATTTAAATTTAAAATATATATATACATATTTGTTCACATAAGTTTTTTGTTGTACATATGTATCTAGGTGTGGATAGAAGATCAATGCATGGATGCAAGAGGGTAGAAAAAACAAGATCTTTGCATTGTGTTAGGAGTTCAGATAGTTGTCATGGATGGATATTAGACACAAGGGATTACTCTTGTTTTTGCACTGAGTGCATTGAGGGAAACTTTGATTATGCATGCAACAATCAAGAACTTGGATATGTTGGTAAATAGAATACGATGCCACTAGTTGTTTTAGAAACATATGATGAAAACGAGGAAGAAATATTTGAAGATATTCCTTTGATTTCAATTGATTATGACCATATTTCAGGATTGGTTAGAAAAGGTACATGTGTAAGTTTTCAATAATTTAAATATTTTATATATCTAGTTAATGATCTTTAGAGACATTTCTAATTTTTTTAGAATTTTTTTGTGTAAATTTGGTGTACAGGAGATGTTTTTGTAGTCATAGTAGAGCCTAGAAACATCGAAGGTGTTAGCTATTATTTATTGTTACACAAAAGAGAGGAATAAGCTAGCACAACCTTAAACAAGTGATGGAATTTCATTTCCCATAGGTGAGTTTGAATTTAAAATTTTATATACATTGTATTCACATGTGCACATTACATTATAAACATTAAATATATATTGTACAAACCTTGAGCACGAAAATGTTGCACACATTCATATGTCTTACCTTAGGTTCATGTTTACCATGCAGGTTCTGTTGTAGTGCAAGGGACATATCTAAAACAAGTCAAAGTTGTTCAGCATGGGATTCATTTTGTTGACTATCAACTTGATAACAAGGTATATCAATATAGTCACTTAATAATTGCTACCGCCTACATCTTCATGCAGTTTCACATGCATGTGGCCAAAGAAAATGGAGACTAGATAGTGATGATCATCAAAAAAATCTACATGTTATTGAAGAGCGGGCTGAACTAAAATCTTTGACTTAGATTATATCCATGGTTTTCAAGTTCACTTGTAACCCTATACATGTTCAAATGAGAACTTATAGTACAACTTGTACATAGTTGTAAATAATTTTGTGTAAATTACAATTATATGTACATATTTGTTCCATGGAAAATTCTTAAGTTCAAGAATCTTTGATAGCATCATCTCTCACTTTTTTTGGTTGCATGTAAACCCATATATATGCTTTCAATCCTTATTTGAAATGTAGTGAAGTTTTTTAAAATCATTTTTCCTAAATTACAATTATATGTACATATTTGTTCCATGGAAAAGTCTTAAGTTCAAGAATCTTTGATAGCATCATCTCTCACTTTTTTGGTTGCATGTAAACCCATATATATGCTTTCAATCCTTATTTGAAATGTAGTGAAGGTTTTTAAAATCATTTTGCCTAAATTACAATTATATACAACTTATATTTTTTTCATGGAATTCTTAAGTTCAAGAATCTTATATACACTTATATACAACTTATTTAATTTGTTCCAT
>VDFB02193867.1:404113668-404144548 GCA_007258455.2 Sequoia sempervirens
CCCCTACCCTTTATCTCTCTCGCACTCCCCCCCCTCTCTCTCAAGTCTCTCCCTCCTACCCCCACACTCCCTTTCTCTCCCACTTCCTCCATATCTATCTCTCAAGTCAATGATATGGGCCTTCCATAAAATTTTCCAGACATACTTGCCATTCTCTCTAGCTGAAGAAATCCATGCAGGCCCATTAAAAAAAACATAAGAATAGTTAAAGAATACCCATAAGCACAAAGCTAACGAATCTTCAACTTCATTGCTCAGGTGATTTAAAGCATCAGAGTAAAATAACCTTATGGGTTTCTAAATCTTATACAGTATATGATATGAAGCAATTTCATCATTGTGGGAAAATCACTACACTAAAAAGATTTCTAGAGAAAATAAAATCCAGGAGGTTCGTAGGGTTGTAAATACATTAGAATCAGAATAGGAACAACTAACAAAGGAGTGATTCGTAATCCTTTTAACCACATTTTACATTTTGAGAATACAAAAAGTTGGAATATGCAGATCATCAAATTAGTTAGGCTGTGCAAATGGACCTCATCTTTCAACTGGATATTCTCAATACGCAGTTGCTGCTCTTGAAGACTAACTTCTGAAATAACAACAGGTGCTCTGCAGTTGGTGCATATGGGATTTCTCATGGCTTCTTTAATTGCCATGTTCTCCAAGTGAAGCTTCTCGTTATCCCACCCGAGGAGAGTGTTTTCATGACACTCATGTTGAGCCTAAAAATCCAAGATTTGAAAAGCCATGATTAGAAAAAAAATAATATATGGTTTTTAACTATATACTTTTAATATTATAATAATAATATATATAGTTTTTAATTATATACTTTTAATATTATAATAATAGTTATATATTATAATAATAATATAATTATTAAAATATATTGCAATAATAAGTATATTATTTATTATAATTTAAAAAGAATATAATTTATATTAATATTAATATTAAATATTAAATTTTAATAGAGGGGGTTCGACCAAACATGTTTAGCACGTTTGACCGAACCCCATTTAAATCTATTTTTCTATTGTATGTTAAATGGGTTCGGTTGAACCCCCATTCAACCGAACATTTGATTTATGTTCAACCGGACCCCCTTATTTTCACACACATCCTCTCCGGCACCAAAATTGCTCAAAATTTTGCACTTCGAAGCTCAATTTGAGAATGAAAATGGAGGAGATCTCAGAAACCCAATTGGTATAAGGTTTCTCTCAAAATGAGCTATCCAAGGAATATAATTTTAATATGTTTTGATTATATTATCTATTTGTTTTTTAAGTTTTATTAAATATAGGTTTTTCATTGAAACAAAACTCTCTGTTCTGCACATGGAAAAATAGAAGATTATCATTTTTTTTTGAAAAACATGAGTGCATTAGATATTGGAGTCCTTAATTCAACAAAAAAAAAAAAAGATTGATACATACAGTGAAAGTTATGCATTATACGGTCGCGTTATGTCTGAATTGTAATTGGTTTGACTTTGAAACTTGATTAAAGAAAAAATATTCAATAAAAAATTATCTAACCAAGTGGAAACACTAGATATCGGAGTTACAAATCTAAATTCAAAAGAATTAGAATTTTATCCTTCAAGGAAAAAAAGGCTATGTGTTATATGGTGTGTGTCACTTTTTAAAAATGTTGTTTTTTGAAAAAAAAATAGTTTTCTTGGGAGATGGAAAAAGAAATACAATTTGATTCCAAAAATTTTGAAAAAAATATTTTTAGAATCTACAGAAAAAAATGTGACAAGACTCTAGTTTGCATCATCTTGAAATTCCTCACGGTTTAACCGCTATAGGTGCCTGAATGTGAAGATTTAGATTAAAAAAAAAAAATCAATGTCTAGTTTGGCCAAAAATTGTAAACCACTATTGTGGGATCACCCTTTGCTAAGATATTGACTTTTGGACTAGTGTTTGTAAATTTTTTAACTTTGATATTTCATTATTATATTTATTTTTTCTTTCCTCTTAACTTTTTCTTTATTTCATCTGGATGTACATAGATATATATTCATTCACATTGATTGTAAATGTAAAGGTAGATTATTTTTTTTTAATAATTTATTACTCTTGTTATATATTACTTTCCCCCTTGCTTTCTCATTCACTAGATTTTCCTATAACTTTTCTATTTAATTATTCAACCTATTTATTTTTCTCCATCTTAAGCAATGATGTGTATACTATCATTTTTCATTTATCATGCATCTATTTTATCACAACTTTTCATTCCACTAAAATCCAATGAGAAGGTGCCTACTTCATAATTAGAGTGATGTCTCTAATCCTTTAGTTTATTAAATTTTTGGCAACATATGTCTACTCCATGGTCTTTATATTTGGTTCATATGTCTGGTTAATATTTTGGTGGTTGTAGTATATGAAGTTATATTAGTCTCTAGAATTTTCTTCTTACTTCTTTATATCTTTTTTATGTCATACTAAACTTGTTTTTGTAATCAAAAGTTGTGATTTCTGGTGTAATCTAGTGCTTTAATGGAGGATTATTTGTAAAAATTTTAGGTCATTTACAATTATTTGATGTGGAGATAATTCCTTTGATGTGGAGATAGTTAGAATTTCAATTGTCATAGTATTTTTCCTCTTCTCATAGACTTATTAAAAAAGATGCTCTATAGTATAAATATTTTTTGTTGTAGCACTTTTTGACCACCACTACTACCTATACCACCACCAACACTATCACCAAATTCTCCACAATGTTTTGTACTAATTGAATCTTGAAGATCTAAATACCCTTGTGGTATTGGTTATGACTATATTTTACACTAAGGATTTGAAGCTAGAATAAATTGAAATGTTGTGCCTATAGTTTTATGCCCTTGGTATTGATTATCAACTACAATTATAAATACATTTGTATATTTTCTAAGATCTACAACTTGTTCCTACTAACCATCTATTCCTCTAGATACCAAATTACCACCTTGATAGCTCCTTTTTTGGGCTATGACTACTCTTTTATTATATGTTTATTTTATTGTCTCTCTCACACACTAGGTTTGTACGCATAATCTCCTCCAGAATGTTGAAAAATATAAGCATTCCTTTTCATTCTTTATATCAAATTATTATTTTTTAAATTTTTTGGAGGCATCGCTTTATATTCCAAAATTATTGAACTATTTATCTTTAGAGATATTCTCAAATTTTAAAGGAAGTTTTGGATTACCTAGATCCTTCCTCATAGACAAAAGGGTAGATATTTTTGAATTTGTCTAATGATAATCTACACAGTATTTTCTTAGAGATCTTATTTGAATTTTTTTATATAAATTTTTATTAGTGACTTTTGTATAAAAATTGTTATATTTCCTAATTGACATCTATGCCTTTATCTATAGATGCAATCCCATAACTTCTAATGATAACTCTTGAAAAACTATACCCTTCTCAAAATAAATTTCTTTTGTGATGTCATCTCAACATTCCTTATATTTTAATCTTTTTTCTTATTTTCCATTAAAATTACTTTAATCATGTCACATGGATCATACTATATTAGTGAGAGTACTAAAATTAAAATTTTATAAAATTGCTTGTGCCATAGTGAATGCTCTTTTATCAGATTGCACGAACCCTCCACATGAAAAAAATAATGAGAAATATACTCTTCTTTTTTTGAGTAACAAAGTATAATTGATCTATACTTCTCATTTGTTATATATATTCTAGTATAAAAATTCTTTGTCACATGTATTGGAATTCATGAGGCTCTACTCCTAATCCATAAATAAATAGCATAACATATTTATCCATGACATATACTGATTAGCCAATTTTATTTCTAATCCTAATTGAATATAATGTCCAAAATTCATAGGTAATCTAGGTATTGTAGTATTTATAAATATTTTTAAACTAGAGAAAAAAGTAGTCCAAAAAGTAATTATAGTTTCTTTTATGATCATGCATCCTTTTATTATAGGTCCACTCAATTAGTAATACCAATGATTATGTCTATTCCTAATCATCAAAATAGGAGTGAATATGAAGCTTGCTAGCCATAAAATTACACTAAACTACCATATAAATGAATATCAATAGTAGGTTGTGAACCTAAAGTTCTTACTATTGTATCCTCCTTTAATAATTAAAAATTGTATATCCATAGATTTTGTAATGTGCTTAAAATATTAGTATCTAATAAGTGGATGAAAATAATGGATATTGTATACCATTTCAAGGAAGGTTGCATCTACTTACTTATCACTATTTAATCAAAGGAAAAATGCTAGCACAAAAATAGTATGATTTATCCATTGTTTAAAATTAACAATTTTACAAGGAGGATTCTCTTTGTGTACCTTACCATCATATGTCAATTTTTAATAAAAAAATCCTTTGAAACTTTGAATTTGTTGCTTCAAAACCATTAGAAATTATTTCTAGGTTAATATAGACAATTCCTAATTCTTCAAGTTTAAACCCCAATTTAATGTCAATATTTTGTGTGGTAATGAAAAAGTTTCTTCTTATTTATCCTTGTTAACAATTTTTTTTCTATTTTCATTGTAATTTTGTATATAGACCATGACAAGTTTTGGGCAATGAAAAATGCATCTTAATCCAACCACCCATGGTATAGTCAACACTTTTATTAATAATCTTGTTGGCCTCCTACAATGATTTTAATAACCAAGCCCTTACAACCTTGATTCAGAGATTGGAAATCTAACCCGAATAGCTATTTCAATCATCATGAAGGTGCATTTAACTTGTTGACCCAGGGATGTGAACTTGAAATGGGTCAACACAGTATGTGCACTAGGAACTCAAAGTAGTCATTGCATTCTACAGCTAAGGAACACACAATACTGAAAGTAAATTGCTTGAAAGGGAAAGAGACAAACACTGAACATCAATCAACAACTATGCTAAGCTGGAATGCATAAAAGGAATGAAAATATGAGCAACAAATAGGAAACTACTCTGCCTGCAATGGCTACAGGAACAGTCACAAAATGGAATTTTAGTGGTTGCAGGAACAATCAATGCTAGATTTATAACTAAGTACCAAACATTAAGTAATACTAAACTAATGCTAAAATATGAAGACATATTACTCACCAAGTGGGACCCCTTGGATAAGTATCCTCTAAACTAATGAGAACTTAAATGCTCAAACTTAGAACTTTATTTTATTCATTGTAAATCATGCATAAAAAAGAGTAATGTATTTGTATTACTGAAAACTGGAGAGTGAAAGTCCAATATCAAATTGTGCAACCTCCTGAAGAAGGAGCATCAAATCATTATTAATACTAACAACTAAACAAGGTAGTAAACTTCATGACTGAGAGGACGCCATTTAGGGAAAATAGGAAAAGTGGAGCGATGGCAGTTATGCAAGCATGGAATCTGGTTAGACATGTAGGTCCAAACACAAATCTAGCACAATAGTAACACCCATCCATGCTCAATCATTAAAGTCCACTACAAGGCAGTTATGTTCAATTGCATGAAGAATCTTTTGTTGTTCGCTGCCTTTGACTTGGAGCGATTCCTCAACTGGACATTATGGTGCATGCCCAAATGGTGGTGTCTTCCTCAACTTAGCACATTAATATATGCATGGAAAATTTAGTACGCATAATAACTGCACATCTATAACCACCTTAAGGAACATTCATTAATCACATGCAAAATCAATATAGATAATCCACATAATATGTCAAATGTCATTAAAGCTTGCAAAGATAGGATAATGTCAAATGTCAATGGTTTGAGGGAAACATTATGAAAATACCAACATTTAATCATCAAAGTCCATGACATCTAACAACAAATAGACTATAGAGTCTACCCAAAATTAGACCAAAAACTAGGCTCATCACTCCCCCCAACCTAACATTTTGTTGGTCCTCCAGTAGGGGAAGAGTTATTCTTTTGCTTGGTCAAGGCTCTGAAATTTGTAACTGAGAGCTATCCAACATCAGTGGTTGCAATGTGTGAATCAAGATCCGAATAGAATCCTCCTAATTTGTCAAATCTGTTCCATCTCTGCTTCTCTATAGCAATGTCATACTGGTAGAATCTAAATTTTGGCACGAGCCACATGAGCATGGGTGGCTAGAAAGTCAGGGGAAGCCAAGATCGCCCCTATGTTCTCCCAATCTCAATATACCTATCAATTCTTTTTAGTGCTACAACATAATTGTGGATGGAATGAGGCTCAACCTATTTCAGCTCATCAGTTAGACTATTCTATCTTTGTGATAAACATATTCTCATGGTTTCCTCCTTTGCTATTGTCTTTACCTCATACTCACTATAAAATACCTCAATCCAAGACATAATCCTATTGCCATAACTTGGTCTGAGAAGCATTTTGTGCCATTCTTTGTAAATATCCCTTGGCTTTCTTGATTCAACTCTAATAGGTAGAGGGATATCAAACTCCAATTGCTTATAAGTACCATGTTGCTATTCCCAACTAATCTCATTTTGTACCCAAGAAATAAATTCTCTCAATTGAACATCCCCAATATACAACAACGGATTCCAATCATGGTCTTTTGTTACAACATAATTATGCAAATAAATTTCACATAGAAAATTCTTCATTTCAGGTGAGGCAATCCTATAAGTATTGAAGAATTCAATGGGGGTGTCAATAGAAGGATTTAAATATGAGGCAATCCTTGACAGCTTAAAAGAGAGATATTTCTCTTTCAAGAGTAGAGCATAGAACCTTAGAGAGGCCCTACATTCCAAAATTTGTGGGGCCAAAGCTGCCATATCATCTACCCTTTGCTTCAGGGTGGAAATTTCTTCATCCTTATCCTCAATCTCCTCATCCTTCTTTTAAATTTCATTCTTCAATTTTTGTTTTTCCTTTTTACATTCTTCCTTCCTTCTTTGTATTTCCTTCCATAAATTCAAAATCAGGAGGATTATGAATTCCTACTAGTATTTTTAGTGGTGGCTCCTCATATGGCACTATCTACATAGACTCAGGTTGTCTAGTTATCTCTGGCTACATGGGTACTATTTCTTCTTCTAACTTTTGTTGCAGGGACTCTCGTTCTTGCTCTTGCTATGCTGCAAGAACTCCTACTTTAGTTCTAGTTGTTGCTGCAGGACTTCTTGCTGCAGGAAATCCTAATTTTCCTCAAACTCTTTTGCAATGTTAGCAAGATCGGCCAGTGTTATATTTGTTGCTTTCTTGAATATTTCTTCCTCTTCGACATTCTCCTACCGAATTGGAGCATCAAGGTCCTCATGTGATGTCTCATCAGGCTTAGGGATTTCCTATGGAGGTGTACCAATCATAGGCCCAATTGGTCTTGATTTCCTAGGAGGTTTCTCATGCTTTCCTTTGGTTGCAGGATGAACATTGTCAGCCTTCCTCTTTTTAGAACTTGACACCTTTCTTTCTACAGGCTGTGTTTTAGCCTTTCCTTTTCTCATTTCTGCTTCTCTTTTTTGTTCCCTAGTTTTCATTAGGGTTACAAGTGGAATGTCATCATCAAAATCAGAGGAAGAACTTTCTTTTCTGAGTGCTCTGTTCCAGAAGAACTAATTTCTATGGTTTCTTCTATTGTAGGAGGATTCACACAAGAGCCAACACCAGAGGTTGAAGCACCAATAATGGCTTCATCCATGCTTAATCTCCAAATAGAACTACAAGATTGAGGAAAAGCCCTAGGTTGCAAGTGCTCAGGTCTTATTTGATCAACATTTATAAATTCTTCCCAAGTTATTGTTGATACATCATGCAAAGAATTTTCAATCAGCAATTTAATCAGAAAATGGTGGGAAACAAAATTATCCCTACCTTTTTGGGTCTCAGCTACCATGATTGAGAGAAGATTGTATAGCACGTTAGGCACATTCATCCTCCTTCCATGCCTCATGTGATTCAAAATCTTGAAGTGTATAGAATGAAAATTTGACTGGTGAGCCTCACAAGTGATGCATTTGATAATGCAAATAGCTATATGCTTCCATGGCTTGGGTAGAGACATCCTCTTTGCACCTTGTTTATCTATGCTCAATGGGGGTTGTTCAACTCTGTAAATTCGGCCCTAGCTGATCTGGCATCTCTGGAAGTAGGGTAATTTTCACCATCAACAGGTAACCTTGTGACCTCTACAATTCTTTCCTCTGTTGCCACAACTTCCAATCCTTTTATTGTGGCTTTTCCTTCTGAAAATGTTTGGGATAATTCAAGGGCAATGCTCTCATCAAATCCATCTAGCTTCAAGAAGTAATCTAACCATCCATAGTTTCTAAATTCAGCCAGGCATTGTGCATCCTTTAATAAAATATCATGCACCATGGGTTCATTTTGAATTAACCCACCTCCCATTGTTTGCAATCAAACAAATTATCTGCAACTTCTTTCCTGCAATTCTTGTCTGAAAATCAAATGCACTTCCTGCAGTATCTGCTAAATTTCAAGTACCAACATGCTAAATTTCCTTTCTTTATTTTACGACTGTGGCTCTTCAACTCAAGATTATGATAGGGTCAATAATGGAAAGAAAGGAGTGATAAAGGAGAATTATGATGGGAATAAATGGTGGCTGCAGTTATTGTCACTTCACACATGCAAGCCGTCCTCTCACTCAGATTTCAAATCAGCTCATTTTAAATTTTTGACGTAGCCCTGCATAAATTGACACATGGGAAATATATTTACATCTTTTTCTTTCCCCTCCCCCCAACCTAAATTTAGGCATGTGTCCACACATGTGAGATGGGAGTGGTGACTTGACAGGGAATGATGGCATTTATGTGAATGTCTATACTAACTTACAGTGATTAAATGAACGCACTTAAAAGATGATTAAAGATAACAATTAATGCGTACATACCTGAATGTGTGGAAGATTTGCTGCAAAGATCATGGATAAAGTAACATTGGCCTTTTAGGGAATAAATTGAGCAATAAATGAAAATGAAGTGGAATGAGGTGAGGTGGGATGAAGTGATGGAAGAGAGAGAAAGGTGGTGATGGATGGGTGGATGGGCGGATGGGTGAAGAAATGGAATTCCACATAAGTGAAAGTCTTTATTATGAGAGAGTATGTGCCTTAATTAGCTAGAAGGAGGGACACTAGGTCCATTTCCTTCGGTTGCAGGAATCTCAAGTTTTGAATGTTGGGTGAATTGTTGTAGGAACTCTTCTTTGGAAGCTAGCTTGTGATATAATATGAGGCTATGACCATTGACAAGTAATTTGAACTTAACAGGGTCAATGGTAGTAAGCTAAACAACTCCATTAGGAAAGACCTCAACAAATCCATATGGTCCTAGCCACCTTGTCTACAATTTTTCTGCATTGTCCTAGTATCTTGAATCATAGAGCAGGGCCCAATCTCCTGGTTTGAATTTATTATCCTTGATAAATTTGTCATCTCACTTGATTCTCTAATTCTACAATACTTCTATATGTTGCAGGGCTGCTCTTCTTATCTCATCCAAAGCATTTAGCTACATGATTCTTTCTCTTTGTGCCTCAAAAATATCCATCCCCAAATCTATTACAGTCCACAAAGTCTTATATTCAAAATCAACAGGCATCATAGCTATCTTTCCATACAACAACTCAAATGGGGTGAAGCATGTAGTTGTTTTCTAGGTTGTCCTATAGGCCCAAACAGCTTCTGGTAATCTATTTTCCCAATCCTTTCTATGGATAGATACCTTTTTAGTGAGAATGGCTTCAATTTCTCTGTTGGTCACCTCAACTTGGCCATTAGCCTGGGGGTGATAAGGAGTATACTTCTTGTGCATTATGTTGTACTCATTAACTAGTGCTGCAACAAGAGTTGATGTGAATTGAGCTCCTTGATTAGTCACTATTTCTCTTGGGACTCCATATCTTTTGAAAATCTCCTCATAAAGAAATTTTGCAACCTTGTTATCTCTTGCATGCTTCATGGCCTTAACTTCTACCCATTTTGTCACATAATTAGTTCATACCAATATATAAGACTTACCATTTGATGGAGGATCAATGGGTCCCATAAAATCCAATCCCCACTTATCAAAGGGAGTGATTACTTCCTAAGGGCACAGTGGTATCTCATCCAATTTGGTTGGTCTGCTCATTCTTTGACATCTATCACATTTTCTAGTATACCTTCCTGCATCCTTGTGGAGTGTTGGCAAGTAATACCCTATATTCAAAACCTTCATTATTGTCCTCTTGGTTGCAAAGTGTCCTCCACATGGTTTGTTGTGACATGCATGCAGAATCTCATATGTCTCATCTTCTCTCACACATCTCCTCATGACATGGTCTAGTCTAGTATAAAACAAACATCCAACAATCCAAGAGAAAGGAAAATATTTTTCAATGAGTGCCCTTTTCTCTTTTGGGGAGAAGTGAGAAGGAACTCTACCTGTGACCAAGTAATTGGCTGTATCAGTATACCAAGGTGTTTATACACTGAGGGAGAATAGATGCTCATCAGGAAAATAGTCATCTATGCGATAATTATCTTTTGATGTAGTTGGCCTTGAAAGAAAATATGCAACAACATTGGCCCTCCCCAACTTATCTACAATGGTTATATCAAACTCTTGCATCAACAATAAGCATCTTGCCAATCTACCTATGATCAAAGGTTTATTCATGAGATACCTAATTGCTACATGATCAATGTGCAAAAATATTTGGTAGCCTATTATGTAATGTCTGAATTTTTTTAGTGCATAGATTACTGTCAACATCTCTTTCTCTATCACTATATAATTGAATTCAACTCCTTGTAAATTTTTGCTAACAAAGTAAATAGCATTTTCAACAACTCCTTCTTTCTGTCCTAAAACTACTCCTATGGCATAATCTGATGCATTAGTATGGATGTGGAAAGGAAGCTCCCAATTAGGCCCTTTGAGTGCAGGAGCATGAGTTAAAACTGCCTTCAAGTTAGAAAATTCCTTTTCATAAGCTCCAGTCCACTAAAATTCAACATCTTTAGTGAGAAGGGTGTACAGTGGTGCTGCTACCTTGTTGAAATCCTTGATGAAATGCCTATAATATCCTGCATGACCCAAGAAACTCCTAACATCCTTCTATTTTGTAGGTGTGAGAAGATTTGTGATTACCTTAATCTTTGCAGGATCTACTTAAATTCCCTTGTGGGAGATGTAGTGGCCAAGAAATACACCCTCTTGCATCATCATGAAACATTTTTCACTATTTAAGGACAAGTTTTGGTCTTCACATCTTTGCAGGACTCTCCTAATATTTTCCAATGCTTGATTAAAATCAACACCATAAGTGGTGAAATCATCCATATAAATCTCCATGCAATCATGAGAAATGTCTAAGAATATGCTAATGACTACCCTCTAAAAAGTTGCAGGTGCATTGCACAAGCCAAATGGGAGTATCAAATAGGCATACATCCCCCATGGATAGGTAAATTTAGTCTTCTCCTGGTCCTCTAATGTAATTTGGATTTAGTTAGAGCCGCTGAATCCATCTAGAAAAGAGAAGTATTGCTTTCCTACAAGTGTGTCCAAAACTTAATTAATGAAGAGTAAAGGAAAGTGATCCTTCTTGGTGGCAGCATTAAGCTACCTGTAATCAACACAAACTCGCCATTTCCATCCTTTCTTGGGAATAATCACTAATGGAGACACCCATTGAATATCTAAAATGGGGTAGATAAATCCTACATCTAATAATTTTTGTAGTTCTCCCTTCACAATTTCTCTTAGTGCAGGGTTAATTCTTCTTTGTGGTTGTCTTACTAGAGTGCAATCATCTCTAATGTAAATTCTATGTCTACAAAGTTTAGGATCCAATCCCTTCATATCATGATAATCCCATGTAAATGCATGCTGATGGGTCCTTAATAGGTTTTCCAATAACAATTGTTGTTCTTCATTCAATTTACTATTAACATTCAAATATTTTCCTTCTAACACCTAGACTTGTGTAGTTAACTTTATCATGGCTGCTTCATTAACATGTGGTACCTTTAGTTCATATGACAACAATGTATGGGACATACCTATTGTTGTAGGAAGTTTGTCTGCAGGAACAGTGGCTGCAAGAAGAGTGGTTGTAGGAAGAACCTCTACAGGAACAGTGACTATAGAAAGAGCAGGAAAAAGTGTCTTTATGGGAGTAGCAGAATGAGATGATGATGCTTCCTCTACTTCACAATGGTTTTGCAAGATGTTAGCCAACACTTCATCCTCATCTTGGAGTTGCATGAAAGAGATTATGCCCAACATCATAAGTTGTGCCACATAATTAACTTCCTCGGCCTCTTCACCAACTTGTGGCCATACGAGTTCATCTTCATCATGAGATGGTTGAGTAGGTAGATAAAGAACAAAAAATTTAGTGCTCCTCCCATCTGAAATGATCATGTCACATGACCGACATCCAATGTATGCATCTGTAGTTGCTAACCAAGGCCTTCCAAGAATAATGGGATACCCACCTAGTGTAGCTTTGGGAGAAAGAATTATAAAGTTTACTAGGCACTCCCAAGAGTCTAGAACTACCACAAGATCCTCCACTACACCATTAAGCTTAATAGTAGAGCTATCAACAAGTTAGAGGACAATAGGAGTAGATCTCATGCTTGCAATATTTAGTCGTTGTAGGATGTCCTTTGTCATTACATTTATTGTTTCCCCTAAATCAATTAGACCATTCTTTACTTGGACCCTGTTTATGAAAACTGCTACCATAGGATAGCCTGGGTCATTATAATTGGGGATAGTCAATTTTCCCAGCATGATGTCAACTAGCAGGCC
Source organism: Sequoia sempervirens (assembly GCA_007258455.2). Lineage (NCBI taxonomy): Eukaryota > Viridiplantae > Streptophyta > Pinopsida > Cupressales > Cupressaceae > Sequoia > Sequoia sempervirens. The sequence continues at coordinate 404,126,451 of VDFB02193867.1, forward strand.
CACCACATGAACTGTAGTTGGGTCTTTCTTTTTCCTACCTGGCTTCTTGAGACAAGATTCCTTGATTGCTTTGTTCTAGATTGAAACATCTTTTATGGCCTAAAATAAAAGTATCTGGACACATATATGCTTCAGTTGATCCAAGATATCAAAGGTGGTATCCTCCCTTTCTTCTTTCTTCTTGGAAACTTCCAATCTCTGAGGAAATGGTGGTTCTTGTTTAGTATTCTTGACTTGGGCTAGTTCAGGATTTTTTGGTACACTTGGTTGAATGGGATCATTCAAAGGTTCCTCTTCCTCATCCACAAGAAGCTCAGTTATAATGGGCTTGGAATGCAAGTGGATATCACTTACACTCACAACATATGCAGGGAATTGATTTGAATCAGCAGAGTATGTAGGTTGTTGCTGTGGTTTGTTATTTGGATTAGGTGTGGCCTGAGTTGGTAGCTGAGCAGGTTTAGGTGCATTTGAGCTTGGATTAGCAGGTGGAGGCATTATAGCAAGTTGTTGGGGTTGAGAAGGTGGTTGCATGTAACTAGTTGTCTGGGTATGCCATTGTTGTCCTCCTCTCCATTGATTTGTTTGCTGCTAATTTCCTAGAGGTGATTGCCAATGCCCTTGAAATTGATGCCAATTCCCCTGAGATTGTTGCCATTGGGGTGGAGAACTCTGATGATTGGGCCAAGCATTTGGAGGGTTACTCCAAGGCTGCAGTGGATATTCTCCATAATTGGGTGGATATGGGAGCTGCCATTGGTTACCAGATGAATACGAATTAAAATATGGCCCAACAGAGGATAGTGGATCCGGTGGCATACCTTGTCTTGGAGCCCAAGGCTTCCTTTGTGCAACATAGTAGACTTGGTCTTCTTCAATCTAGATTGGCTTAAACTTATGTGAAACATGCTTGCCTTCAAGATTAGCTACCATCTTGCATCTGTAGTCCTTCTTCTTTTGTCTCTAGTGGGGGAAATACTCTATCAACATTGTGCCTCCTCTTGCTTCGTCTTGGCCTGAAATTTATTTAACTAAGTAGATAGATTATTGATAATGTCCTGCTTGAAGTCTACCAACAAATGAGTAATCTCCATTCTTGAAACTCCACTAGTAGTTAACTTACCCATGGAAGATTGATAAGCTCTCCCTTTCTTTGAAGCTTCCCTAGAGTAGTTTTGGCATATTTTCTTGATATCTTCCCAAGGAACTTGGGAGATATCTCCTCCTCCCATGAGGTCCAAGGAATCAATGCAACTATCATTAATTCCTCTTAGGAAAAACAACTTTTATGAGTCTTCATTAAGTACATGGTGTGGAAATTTTTGTAGGAAAAATAAAAACCTTGCAATGTAATCTTCTAGGCTCTCATCTTCCTTTTGTTGCATCCTGAAAATGTCACCTCCTCTCATGTCATTGCCCCTGCAACATTCCTTGTATTTCTCAATCATGTCTTCCCAAGTTTCCACGATATCTCTGCCTAGGCTCATGAACCATCTTAATGCAACCTCTTTCAAAGTGGTAGGAAATAACTTAAGCCTATGGGCATCAGTACTATAATCATAACTCCTGTAGAGTATGTCAAACTCAAATAAGAATGTATTAGGATCTTCCGTTACCAATCCATAAAACTTGCAGAGTGTTGAGGCAAGAATGTTCTTGATGTTGTCAACTTCATTCTGATGGGCAATGGAAAAAGGAAAATCTAGTTGGTTTTGTCTATTCCTATTTGCATCACCCATGCCTACTTGATGTGGTTCCAAAGAAAAGGAGTTCTCAAGCTGATTTTGATCTTCAAAGGAGTCTTGAAAACTAGTCAGATCAGGATATGCATCAACAAAGGAGTGCAAATCATCTTCTTCTTCTTCTGGTAAATTCTGATAGTCAACTAGCTGGAATGGATTAGGATTGTTAGGAAGGAATCTCCCATAAGCATCCCTTCTCCTTCCTCTATGCATGCGGTATCACTCACTATTAGTCAGCTCACACAAATAATTGGTAAAGAATAAGGGGGGTCATTAATTCCTAAATGAGGGTATACAAAGAACAACTTCTAGAAACACTACAACAAGAAAAACTACCAATGACTCCAAAAGACTCCCTAGTTTGACACCATCCCTTAAAATGGCACCAAAAATGTTGGCCTCCTACAATGATTTTAATAACTAAGCCCTTACAACCTTGATTCAGAGATTGGACATCTAACCTGAATCGCTATTTCAATCATCATGAAGGTGCATTTAACTTGTCAACCCAAGGACATGAACTTGAAATGGGTTAGCACAGTATGCGCACTAGGAACTCAAAGTAGCCATTGCATTCTATAGCTAAGGAACACACAATACTGAAAGTAAATTGCTTGAAAGGGAAAGAGACAAATGCTAAACATCAATCAACAACTATGCTAAGCTAGAATGCATAACAAGAATGAAAATTTGAGCAACAAATAGGAAACTACTCTGGCTACTTTGGCTACAAGAACAGTCACAGAATGGAATTCTAGTGGCTGCAGGAACAGTTGATGCCAGGTTTCTAACAAAAGACCAAACAGTAAGTAATACTAAACTAATGCTAAACTAAGAAGATGGATTACTCACCAAGTGGTCCCCCTTGGATAAATATCCTCTAAACTAATGAGAACTTAAATTCTCAAACTTAGAACTTTATTTTATTCACTATAAATCATGCATACAAAAGAGTAATGTATATGTATTACTAAAAAATAGAGAGTGAAAGTACAATATCAAACCATGCAACCTCCTAAAGAAGGAGCATCAAATCATTATTTATACTAACAACTAAACAAGGCAGTAAACTCCATGACTAGGAGGATGCCATTTAGGGAAAACAAGGAAAGTGGAGCGATGGTAGTTACACATGCATGGAATCTAGTTAGACATGTAGGTCCAAGCATAGATCCAACACAATAGTAACGCCCATGTGTGTTGAATCATTAAAGTCCACTACAAGGAAGTTACATTCAGTTGCATGAAGAATCTTTTGTTGTCGATTGCCTTTGACTTAGAGCGATTCCTCAGTTGGATGTTATGGTGCATACCCAGCTGGCGGTGTCTTCCTCAACTTAGGACATTAAATCTACATGGAAAAGTCAATATGCATAATAACTACACATCTATAACCACCTTAAGGAACATTCATTAACCACATGCAAAATCAATATAGATAATCCACATAATATGTCAAATGTCATTAAAGCTTGTAGAGATAGGATAATGTCAAATGTCAATGGTTTGAGGGAAACATTATGAAAATACCAACATTTAATCATCAAAGTGCATGACATCTACCAAAACATAGACTATAGACTCTACCCAAAATTAGACCAAAAACTAGGCTCATCAAATCCTTATTATCAAATATGTATTTAAGCTTTGAGGTGTACCTATATCATTGATTGCATGATTAAATATCATGGTATTTACTAATAAAAACATATGGGTCTAAAATTTCTATTATATTCTATTTTATTTTTTTGTTTACCTTTGGTCATTGTATTGATAGATCTTCTTGTAAGCCCTCAACCCACGGACAAATTAATATACCAAGTGGAACACAAGTATATTCTATCTTTGTTTACAATAAAACCTTATATCTCCAAAATTAAAAAAGATATTTGAAAACAAACTTTGAAATAGATACTCACTAGTTTGAATGATAGACATCAAATATTCAACAATAATATTCAATCAATTCCTTTATAACCATTTAATATTTAAGTGAAAAAAATTAGTTTAAAGTATTTTTAAGGTTGGTATAAAATAAAAAGTTTAAATAAAATGTTAACAAATAACCATTGAAAATATTTAACCATTCACCAAATCCATATAGATCTCTTTCTCACAACTATCTTCAAGCTTAAGTAACTTCTTTAGCTTTAATAATTTCACATATCAACAATCACCTTTAAAATAAAATATACTCTCTAACCTCCAGTAATTTACAGTAAAAGCTTCTTTGTACTTTTCCTCTTACATGATTATATTGTATTTTCACTTCCTCTCATTAGATCAAATAGAAAAAATAAATTTAAAAATGATAAGAGGAACACACACTTCCTTAGGAGTGTGCTATCTTATTTTACTTTTTGTCCAAGGTGGGTTGAGTGGGTAGTGAGTTATGTGTCATCTTCTTCCTTCTTCATTCTTATTAATGATATCCCATCTCATTTTTTTTGCTTCAAGAGGATTGCAACATGATGATCCCCTATCCCATATTATCTTTGTATTCTTATGGATCATGTTTTGGGAAGGTTCGTTAACAATAAGAGAGTAAACGGTAGCATTAAGGGCTGGAAGGTGGCTATAAATATTGATCCTTATTCCCATCTTCAATTTGTAGATGATACTACTTTGTTTGGTGTCACAAAAATTTAAGAGGTTGTTAGTTTTATGAAGCTATTGGATACTCCTTTGGCTATCCAATAGATAATTACTATTATTTTGTACTTCAAAATAGGACAACTTCCTTTCCAGATTATCTGGGTATTCCCTTAATGGTTATTCTTCCTAAAATAGATTAGTGGAAGAGTATTCTTGATAGATTCACAATGTGAGTTGATCACTAGACTTTCTAATGGTTGTCATTTGTTGGGTGCTTTATCATTCTAAAACATGTAGAGAAAATTCCTCCCATCTATAAAGTTTTGGTGCTATCTATGCCTAAAATTTTTCTAAAGGATTTTGATTCTCTTTCTAAGAAATTTCTTTAGGTAGGGAAACTAGACTCCCAAAAATGGAGTCTAATTAGTTAGGACCAAGTTTTCAGGGCTAAGAAAAATGGTTGTATTGGTATTAGGTAGTCTAAGTTCAATAGCCAAGTGCATCAGCTGCTAAATTATACTAGAGATGGCACAAGCAACAATATCATCCTTGGGCCAAAATTCTTAGCTATAATATTTACATGGTGTCAAGGTTGACGAGGTTTCAAGAATAGATTTGGTGTCAAAAGGCTCCATGGTTTGGAATACCATAATGAAGGGTGCTTCTATTATTGAAAGTGGCCTCTTTCAGATCATCAATTCTTTCCATAGAGCCCTATTTTGGATTAAATCTTGGGACCTCCATCCTTTGATTCTCACCTCTCGCCCCCATCCCCTCTCTTTGAGTGAAGTCTTTTTAGAAGATCTCAATTGGAGAGGAAATCTCTAGGAATCTTACATCTATCATACTAGAAAGATACAAGTAATTAGCTTTTGGCGGGAGACATGGATATTTAGGCTATTCTTTCTTCTATTCTAGTTAATTAACCTTATTATTCTCTTGAGGATATAGATGTTCTTACTTTGGGCTATGATCCTAAAGCAAGGTTTTTAGTTTTTCTTGGGTATTAGATCTTAGAAAAAAATAGTGGGTTTAAAGATTTCCCTTGGTGGAAAAAAATCTAGAACAAATATTGTTGGCCTAAGTGCAATTTCTTTATCTGGTTGCTTTTCAAAATAAATGTATCACCTAGGATAAGTTAAGAAACAAAGGCTTTCAAGGCCCTTTAAAAATGTGTTTTTGTGGTGCTAATGAGATATGTGTGGCTTATATTTCATTTTCACACCCCTTTTCTATAGGTCTTTGGATGCAATAGTTACAAATTTGGAACTATTCCCTTGTCCACACTACATCTTTGCCTAATTTTTGAGCTACTTTGAGACATCATCTTGCCCTTGCTTCTTTCCTTTTAGTGGCCTAGGATATTGGTCCCATATTTATCCTTTGGAAAATTTTGTTGGAACATAATCACTAGATCTTCCAAGGTTACCAAAATCCTATTGGGAATGTTTTGCAAAAGATTTTGGACTCAATTAAAGAAAATTTGGTAGGTAAGTGTCCTTTGGATGAAATCACATCTCTTTCAAATATTCAACTCTATAGGTGATTGGATTTTCATAATATTGTTATTTTCTTAGTCCATTTTGGCTATAAGATTAAAAATTCTAGTACTTGGTGAATAGAGCAAGTAAACAGTCTCCTCCCACACTTGGTTTTTTTCAAAAGTATATTGATGGTTCTTCATGGGACAATTTAGGTGCTACTAGGATTGGTGAGGTTGGATGTGGTAGTGATGGTTTTTTTCATTTCTTTTTCACTTCTACTATGGGGTTTGACACTAATAATTAGGAGGCCTAGGTTATCCTTGTGGCACTTGAAAAAGATTGTGTTCTAGGTTGAAAAAAGATTGGCTGTGAGATGGATTTCATGATTTTGGTCCCTTTTTTGAATAAAGGGAAGCTTTATGAGTCTTCTTGGAGGTTGGCATCACTTTTGAAACATATTCTATACATTACTCCAAATTTTGATTCTATATCTCTTGTTCATATTCCTAGGGAATAGAATACTATTGTGGGATGCTTGGTCAAATGGGCCTTTGATATTAATTGCAATTGTTGAATGTGATGAAATGGAGTCATTGTCTACTAAGCTTCTTTATAATGATTTGACTTGATCTTTTTTGGTTCTTCTTCTTTGGGATTCTTTATTTTGCTAGGTTCTTGGTTTTCTCTTGAAAATGATGGAATATTGAAAAACCTTCTTGGATTTTCATTCTTAAGGCTTTATTGATGGCTATTGCTATTTCAAATTCCTTTTGTTGTAATTTTTCTTAACTCTTAAGAATTAATAAATTTATCCCTTTTTGTTAAAAAAGAAAAAAATATCAAATACTTGTAAGTAACTAAAGACTAACCAAACTATTAACCACAAACAAATAAATTAATACAACTACAAATGCATAACCGGAAACTAACACTTCAAATCATAAACATAACACCCTTTTTAATTTAATATTATACTATCACAATTAAACTAACACAATATTACTACATAACCATAAACTAATACTTTAAATCATAAACCTAAGGTGGTTATTGAAGAAAATTATAAGATATGTTCTTTTCTTAGCTTGAGCATTATTATATTTTAAATAAAAAATCTACCATTGAAGAAAATTATAGGATATGTTCTTTTCTTAGCTTGAGCATTATTATATTTTAAATAAAAAATTTACCATTGAAGAAAATTATAGGATATGTTCTTCTCTTAGCTTGAGCATTATTATCTTTGAAATAAAAAATCTACCATTAGATTGGACATGCTTAAGAGGATTTGAAGAGGATTTTAAGGAAGGTTATTTCTTTCTTCTAAACTCTACAAGATGATTGACACTTAAGTAGATATTGTCTGTTACACAATAAGCTACACTTAAATTATAGATGGACTGGTCATGCAGTAGGGTGATAGTTAAGTGGTAGAGCCAACATATGCTATTCACTCATTAACATATTAGATTTTAGCTTCTTTGGTTGGTTTGGAATAGTCTGTGCTCATGCTCCCAGATGGTTTTAGTTTTAATTCAAAGTTTCTTCTCAGATTATTCTGATGGTTCTGATTTACAAGCTTTCTCTTTTGGAGCATTTATTTCCTTGGATTTTGATGTGATTCCCCCTTGGATCTGGAGATAGGTTGTCTTACAATGATTGGCCAAATATTTGCATCTAACAGACTTTGAAGATCGATTGGATTCAACAATTTTCTTGCAGTACTTGACTTGATTATTTCACAGATTTGCTGATGATTGGGATTACATATATGACTTAGTAACTTAATTAGTTTTTCTACTCAAAATCATAGACTTTGCTGCAGGAACGTTTTAAAGGATTACTTGTTTCATGAGATATGTCTTGTTACAGCTGACATAAATAAAGTGAATACAATTGTTTTAGTATCAACGTGGGACCAAAAGTAGCTCCATGGACTTAAAAAGTACAACCATTATGACAGACAAAAATAGGTAAACAAAGTAAATTAGACACAATCTGATTGAAAGTGGCAGCAACACTTTTATCGACAATTAAACAACAAGGAGGGGTAAAAACTTTATTAAAACAAAAAAAAAAGGTACAAAGCAAGGGCATTAAACAGTCCTATTAAGTTCAACCAAGTGATCCAACTGTTGAGACAAATTTGGGGAAGTTGACCCCGATCCACCAAATTCCAATCACGAATACGATCAGAAGCCCATTTAGCCAAACAATCAACAACACCATTCCATTCTCTAGGGATATGAGTGAAGGTAATATCATCCAAAGAAGCATAGAGAGTGAGAATTTGTTCAACAATCAAAGCCAACTATGAGCTCACATCATCTAAATTTCGCCTATTCGGCAAGCTCACTACAACTTGGGAGTTGGACTCACATATGATCCTTTGCCATCCCAATTGACTGCCCCGCTCCACAACCAATAAAATGGCCTGACCCGCCATTAAATTATTAGAATGAAGACCCTTATAAACAGAGAAGATAAACTGAACATCTCTAGAGCTATCTCGACCAACACCACCAATGCTAGTATGACCTAGATTTCCATAAGAAGAGCCATCCGAGTTGAGTTTTAGGACTCCTTGAGGAGGAGGGGACCATCTTCCCTCCCTATTCACCTTCGGGGTAGGATGTCTACATCTGTTGCACATAAGTTGTCGACGCAGAGGAGGAAGATGAAGATGATTACAACACCCAACATCACGAGGGTCCACTGACACAGTCAGATCACACTTAGCCGCAATAGTTTCCTCCAAAGAATGGAGAATTTTCCACCACAGGTGAGGGGCCATCAACAACACATCCTGAAAAATCTGCCTATTCCTCTCCAACCACAGGTTCCAGATAATAAAGGATGGACCAAGAGCCCAAGCAGCATGAAGAAAGGAGGTAGAAATAGGGGCCTTGCCCCACTGTTCCACAAAATCTGCCAACGAGGAAACATGCCAGCAGGTCGTATTCCACACCCTCCACCAGAAATGCCAAATATCCCTAGCATAGGAACAATGGAAGGAGAGATGGGAGACACTCTCGTCACAGCCCCGACACAATACACACATAGAAGGGCCTTGGAAACCACACTTACATAAATTATCCCAAGTAAGACACAGATTATGAGCCACTAACCACATGAAGAAATTACACTTAGGACATGACAATTTGTTCCAAACTTGCTTCCACCAAGGGACCTTAATATCCCCAAACAACTGCCTCCCAACTACTTATAACTAGCAGACACAAAGTACTTTCCAGAAAAATTGAAACCATCCCAAGTGAAGAAATAAGCTCCCCTCAAAGAATTACAAGCATGAGAAGCTAGAAGCTAGGAAAGCTCACGCTTATCCCCCTCAAACCCTCTAGGTGGCCACTTAGAAGGATGCTTCCAACGAAAACTTACAATCGACCCACAATGCTGCACCACCTTATAATGCTCCACGGTTTCCCAACTGGCCACAATAAAATCATCACAAAGGGACTAGATGTGAGGAAAAGAAGAGAGAATAGGAGGGTGACCATCCCACGAATTTGACCAAAAAAGAGCCTATGACCCCGAATGATAGATCCAAAAAGAGCATGCTTAATCAATTGTGCTCCTACTTTCAAAGTATGCCAAATCATAGAACCACTCCCTTCTAGAGGATAGCGAGGAACCTCAAAAGAAGAAACACCACAGAGATACTTATGGTTGAGAATACGAGCCCATAACTAATGTTGATTAGTACACTATCGCCAATAAAGCTTGGCAACAAGAACTTTCCTGTTCAAAACAGCAGAGCCTAAACCAAGACCACCCTCTTGCTTTGGTCTACACACATATTCCCACTTAACAAGGCTCCACTTTGAAGACAAAAAATTACCACTCCAAAGAAATTGACGTGAGAGAGCATCAAATTCCTTAAGGAAATACATTGGAGCCACTTGAACAAAGCACCTGTAGATGGGAAGGGCTCAGATAACAAACTTTAGAAGAGTCACTCTAGTAGCTATAGACAACCACTGATGAGTCCAATGGGCAACCTTTCGCCTTACCCTATCAAGCAATAGCTACCAGGAGGACCTGGGTTGATGACCAACAACCAAAGGAATACCCAAAAAGACAAAGGGAAGAGACCCAATTTGAAACTGTAGAATAGCTACAATCTGCCACTGGATAGCCTGAGGAGTATTAAAGAAGAAGATAGAAGACTTCTGCTCATTGAATTTTTGTCCTGAAGCCACAAGGTAGATATCCAAAGCTTTCCTAAAGGATTCAGCCTCTCGAATACAAGCCAAACCCATAAGAGAGGTGTCATCCACAAATTGGAGATGAGAATGCGTTGGCAAGCCCAACCCCCACTGCCACCCATGAATCAAGTTTTGAGAAACCCAAGATTTAAGAAACTAACCCAGCCCCTCCGCCATTATAATAAACAAATAAGGAGAGAGAGGGTCCCCCTGACAAAGGCCCCTAGTGGCCCCAGAAAGCTCAGAAGGTTCACTATTCACAATAACTGAAAATGAGGAAGAAGTCACACAACTCAAAATCCAACTCACCCAATCAGAAAAAAAAACCAAACACCAACAGAATCTTCTGAAGAAAACTCCATTTAACTCTTTCATAAGCTTTGGCCATATCCAACTTGATAAACATAAACTTATCCTTAGAGATTTCAATGGTACGAATGACCTCAGACGCAACCACCACCCCATCCAAAATTTGATGACCTGCCACAGAGACGCCTTGCTCCTTGTTGGAGCTGTAAGTTTTTGCAATATTTTCACAAATTTTGCTTGACCCTAAGTTTCCATATGGTCCTCATCCTAAAACACTAGGGTTTTTTTTCCTATCATTCTACTCATTTTTCGTCCATTGTATCCATCAGGTCTTGCATGATTCATATCGTGGTCTATGTCTCCCTGATCCATTTTGCATGTTTTAGCTTGCATGAGTCTGTATTTCCTATCGAAAAGACTCATCCGGTGTCTTAGTGAATAGATTTTATCTGCAAGTGGTTGTCGACATAGCTTTCATAGGGTTTCAGTGACAGGAAGATGCATATTTCAGAAAGAGTTTGGGCGTCGTTGTAATGTCACGCTGAAATTGTTTTGTCTTACCGACTGGGAAAAGTGGATTTTTATTGGTGTAAGAATTTGTTTCTACATAATGTCTTGGCGAGCTCTCATGGTTTCACTGACAATCACATTGAATGTTCTTTTCAGCCAGACTGGGGGTATTCAGTATAATGTCATAACAATTTCCATTTGTTTCACCAACTGACGTTTAAGGGATACATTTCGGTGTGAGTTGGGGCTTTCGATATATCATCTTGGTGAATGACCTTTGGTCTCACCGATAATGCATATGGAGACTCCATCAGTATGAAATTTTTTTTTTCTTGGCGAACATGAATGACTTCAAGGTACTTCGGTATGACATGGTGTTGTCTCCAACAGATCTGACTGATACTATATTGTCTTGGAGAAAGCGAGTGGGGAATGGTTTTCGGCATAGGAGGTGCTTTGTCTCAGCGACTTGGAGTTGGGTGAGAAGCCTTCGGTGAAACATTGTATAATTAACGTAAGGTTTCCCCGATAGTTACAAGTTATAGCGACAAACATGAGACGAAGGGTTTCTATTGGTATAAAAACATTGATGTCTTGGCGATATATTGTGGCTCGAGGCTTTCGGAAAAATGAAGTTAACTCGCTATGGAGTCTCATCGATGTTGTGTGGTCATAGCGAGACTTAAAGAATCAGAAGAATATCCTTTGACCTTGGTGTAACAAGCAAGGTGCTATAGTGACCCAGGGTAAATGATGACTTTCGGTGAAACAGGATGAAGTCTACATTAGGTCTCTCTAACACTATTGAGTTATAGCAACTATGAACAAAACAAAAGGATTACATCGGTGAGAGATATGCTCGTGTCTCAGCGAATGCAAAGCAGGGGAACACTGGCAGGGAGCGATAAGTGATACAATTGCCTTCGACATACCTTCAGGCCTGTCTTGGAAAGTGGTTGGTGAATAAAACAGAAATTCAAAAGCTGTTGGCCAACATATGAAATTCTAAATACTGTTGTGGCCGACATAATTTGGGCTTGATTTCTATGGGGGCCGATATGAATTCAAAATGATATGATTTCTAAGGCTGGTGTATAAATATACACTCCCGATTGTAATTGAAGAGGGGATTTTAGATAAGATTTTTAGATTAGAAAAACACAGTAGAGTAGGAATGGGCACGGTAGAATAAAGTTATCATTTTGGAGACCATGGTGCATGTTTTTAAATGGTGATTTCAATGAAATTCAGCTGGTGTGACAGGTTATTTTTGGTATCAATTGTCTGTTAAGCTTATTGAAAAAGTATTGCTGAAGCTATCTCCAATTTGATTTTTTCTGGTTGTTTAAATTGGAATAACAAGTTTATTTTTAGTTTATCTGTGCACATTTGCTGCATTTGTGTGATTAATTAACTGGTTCTCTCAAGTAGGGATTAAATCCTTTTCATTGATCACAGTAATCAGGAAGATTCATTTGGATTATTAAAGAAGAGCTCAGTATTCATAATCTTGCATTGTTTATATAAGTTATGAACAAATCATATGCCTACAATTTGATTTTCTTCCAGAATAAGTTGCCCACTTTTGGTTTGTTTGACTCTGCATACCCAATAAAGCACTGGTCTCTGTAATTTCATTATTTGAATTCATTCAATCTCTTTTATCAGTTAATTAAGCATTCTAGGATTTAGATCAGAAGGTAGTTATCAAGTTTGGTTTCATTTGTTCACTGTTATATGCCATTGTGGACAAAGCATCTCAGAGAAATAATCACAAGTTAAGTCTGTGCCTAAAGGTACACCCACCTGGGTTTAGCAACACCTAAAGAGCAGAAGGTTTGATTGTTTCAAGCCTTGTTCTGTTACCCTAAAACATTGTGAAATCTTGGCAACTTTTCATGGTTCAAACCTGCGTTTTTGAGAGCTAACACTCCTCATAAATGATCAAAGAAAAACAAGATTTAAGCCTCTTAGCAATCAATTTCATAATAATCTTATACACCACATTATAGAGCACACTAGGTCTAAAGAAATCAAGCCTGTCAACACCTTCCGTCTTAGGAATGAGAACCAAAAAAGTAGCATTTAGGGCACAAAGCATCTCTTGCTATGAAGAGACTCCCGAACCACCTCCAAAAAATCCAACTTCATAATATCCCAAAAATCCTAGAAAAATTCAACTAGGAAACCATTAGGGCTAGGAGCTTTCCCCTTATTCATCCCAAACACACCTCCTCCACTTCCAAAAAAGTAATTGAGCAAAGAAGAGAAGCATTCAAATCATTAGTGATCAAAGAAGGAATGCAAGCAAGGATGATATTCTTCTCAGCCTCCACAGGAAGAGAATCCTCAGTAAATAGATTAGAGTAGAGCTAACGAGCCTCTCTCGACAAAGCCTGTTGCGAAGAGATCGAAAGACCCTTAGAATTAACAAGAGAAGAAATAAAACACTTATTCTAACGAGGTTGCACTGAATGATGGAAAAAAGAAGTATTCCTATCACCCTCTTGAAGCCAATCAATCCTAGCCTTTTGTTTCAAGAAAATCTCCTCATGAAGCTCCCATTCCTCCACCAATTTCAGAACCTAGGCCTCAGCATGCCCAAGAGCCTCTGAGAATCCCAAATCCCAAATCTAGCGAGTAATAATAGCAAGGCAATCCTATGCTTCTCTTTTCTTGGCCCAAAAATTACCAAAACATGACCTATTCCATTGCCTAAGATGATACTTGACATATTGTAGCTTCTTAACGAGAGAATACATAGCTGTACCATACGTAGGGGCGCCATCCTGCCACCACTGAGCAACAAGATCACCCAAAGAAGAATCACACAACCACATAAGCTGAAATTTGAAAGGTGGATTCTTTGGATTTGGAAAAGCTGAAGTAGAAAACTTAATTGGCCAATGATCAGAGCCACACCAGTCAAGAATCTTAGAGCAAGTGACCAAGCTACCTCTAACCCAAGAACTAGAGACAATGAATCTATCTAGTCATTCAGAAATCGCTTCAGGCCTACTCCGTCTATTATTCCAAGTGAATATTCTATTAGAGGGTTTAACATCAACTAAAGCAAGAGAATCCACATTAGTTCAAAACAGATCTGAAGCAAGACCCAACCTAGGCAACCCTCCTCTTTTCTCCTCCAAGCTCAACATAGAATTGAAATCACTAGCTAGGAGCCAGGGCAAAAAAGGTGTACAAGACCTAACATACCTGATATGAGCCCAAAGATGGATTTTATCACATATGTCAATCAGAGCATAAACATTACTAACCAAAATAGTCTCACCAGATTCCAAAATTGAAGCCACCACAGAAATAGCAGACTGGCTAGAAATCCATCAACGAGGAACAACCTTACAAGAATCCCATAAAAGAGCCAACCCTCCAGAGTTTCCCCTAGAACCAATACACTGACACTGGCTAGAAAGCCAAATATGAGGAGAATGTTGAAGCATGAGGTCTACCCAAAGCTTAGTCTCCTAAACACAAAAGATATTAGGAGAATGAACCATAATCAAATCCTGAATAGCCTTTTGACAGGAGGTGCTATTCAACTCCCTTGCATTCCATGAAAGAATAATCATGAGGAAGGTTGAGAGAAGTGGGTCTCAATGGTCTTAATAGACCCAAATTCCACCAACAAATCCCCAGTAAATTTAATTTTGTCCACATCCTTCTTATGACCAACTTTAGAAGAATTTTCAAAATTCCCCTTCTTGAGAGGGTGTTGTAGCACCCCCAAAGCAGGAGACGATCCCTGACCTTTACTTGAAGAGAGCACCTCCTTAGCTAAATATGCTAATACAATATCATCTTGCACATCTACAGAGGCACGAGGAGGCTTAGAAATCCCCTGCTCCAAATCTAGAGAAGTATTCTGAACAACAATAGCCTGCTCCAGCTCTGTATCCAACCCAACATCCATGCTAGTGGCCCCAAAAGAAATCTCAATAGGAACCCCCTCCTCCAAAGCCTGATTATCCAGGACCTCAAAATGATTGAAACCCTAATCACTCTGTCTATCCTTATAGGCCTGCTTTTGACCCCTCCCTTTAGCCCTCAACTGAATAAGAATAAAGCCATCCTTATTAGGCCCACCCTCAACCACAGGCGCCTTGCCTTTATCCCCCTTCTCCACCGAAGGACCAAAAAAAGAAGAAGAAGAAACCCCCGCCATTTTGGGTGCCTGAGGACATTGGCGTTGAAGGTTTCCATACTCATGACAAAAGCGACAACGAAAAGGAAGGGACTCATAATCTAACTATTGAATCCAAGAGGCAAACCCAATAAAAATTTCCAAAGAATTTGACAGAGGGTTATTTAAATCAATTTCAACACAAATGTGAGCATAAGAGAATACCTTTTTATCCAAAGTATTATGAGCAATGGCAGCCGACTTCCCAACAAAGCAACAATCTAGTGCAAAATATCCTCCCTCCAAAATTCCAACGTCAACCAAGATAGACAAACTCAAACAAGGACCCGTGTAGGTAGATCCTCTGCCGTATTAACACCTCCATGCCAAGGCTTAATGAAAAAATCCACATGATTGTAAAAATATGACCCTCCCTCAAAAAAATGATTATGATCCGAGATGCAAGAAAAATCAACCATGAAATAGCCATTCGCAACCACCAAAAGATCAAAATCACCTTCAACTTGCAAGGTTTGATGAATCCATGACTCTAAAGTTTAGAGAGGGACATAAATACCCAAGAACTTACAAATTAGAAAATGTTGGGTCCAATAAGATATGTCCTCCTGAACCAAGTTAGGAGAAATGACTAGAGCAGGGCGATCTTGACTTCGTGGCAAGCAACCGTTCACTTTCTTGAGCTTAGAGCTCTCACCCAAAAAAGATGAATCTGAATTCTGAGCATGCATGGCTGCTGAAAATGCCTGAGATGGCATTTCCCCAACAATCACTAGGATTTTGGATGCCATTGCCATATCCCAAAACTGAACCCCTACACACAACCCACTTTGTTTCCATCAAACCCTTACCCCACCGCTTCCACCACCCACTTCCCCCTCACCACACCACCTCCCACCAAACCTTCACCCGCACAAACCCACGCACCACCCCACACGCTACAGGAAAATCCCACTGAACAAAGAATACAAAAGAATCCCCCCACACACCCGAACATAGCCAAAAAGGATAGAAAGTGACACATGCAAGAGCAACCACGCAGCCTCAAAGGCTGCGTGTAGCCTCACCTGCGCACAAAAGTGACACCATCTCTAACACTTTTATCGACAATAAGATGTGCATTGAAATTTAATATATAGGCCATCCACAAGAACCTCATAGTTCGTAATCATCATGGGTTCACAATCAAGTTAAAAGTTAAATATATATCACTTAGGTTATATGCTAAAGTAATAATAATATGTCCAAGGTATATATATGGTAGGCCAAGATAGGAAATAGTATTCAATATATCCAACAAAATTTCTCCAAATGGACGCTGCTCATTTCAGAAGTTTTTGTCATCTCTTCTGAAAATTGAATCTGGTGATGCCAACAACAAACATGATTGCAAAAAATACAGGGAAGATCACCAAAGCTACAACCACAATGCCTAACATGTCATTGTGAAATCCAAAATAATCTTCCAAGAAGCCTTTGATTGATTGTTGAGGTTTTCCATTGATTCTAATCTGCTTTGTCATATCCCCATATTGAGAAGTTATGAGACCATTCAGAGTCCAGGACATCGAACATATCCAATAGTATCATACCCACCAACCAAGAATTTTCTGCAGTTGGATTTCCCACAGATTTATCATCAGTAGAGTGACCGTGAAAATATCACCTTTGGAATTTGGTAAGAAAATCAGGAAATCTAATTTAAGCCTTCAATGAAACAATACCACAAGTAGCTTTTGAATAATAAAAGAAGAACATTGACTTTGGTATTAACAATTTGGACACTTAAATTTTGGAGGCCTAAATTTTCTACAAGGGAAAAATATGGTAAAAGGTTTTTCATTGATAGAAAATATCAACAGAGTTTGTGAAGGGAGTATTTTGGGAAAGTAACATAGTGAGTCCTTCCAAAATGACAAGTTAGTTAGACCAAAGGTACTATTGGAGATTGTTCACTCTGATTTGTATGGAGCAATGCAAACACTTTCAATTGATGGACGGTTTTACCTTTTGATGTTCATTGATGACTAAATCAAAAAGACATGGGTACATTTCTTATAGCATAAGTGTTTTTTTAAATATACTGACAATTTAAAAATTTTAGTTGAGAAGATAAAATGGACATTATATCAAAATTTTAAGAGTAGCTAGAGGTCATGAATACATCTTAAATGCATTTCTAAAATTCTAGGAATTTTCTGTAGTTGGATTTCCCACAGATTTATCATCAGTAGAGTGACCGTGAAAATATCACCTTTGGAATTTGGTAAGAAAATCAGGAAATCTAATTTAAGCCTTCAATGAAACAATACCACAAGTAGCTTTTGAATAATAAAAGAAGAACATTGACTTTGGTATTAACAATTTGGACACTTAAATTTTGGAGGCCTAAATTTTCTACAAGGGAAAAATATGGTAAAAGGTTTTTCATTGATAGAAAATATCAACAGAGTTTGTGAAGGGAGTATTTTGGGAAAGTAACATAGTGAGTCCTTCCAAAATGACAAGTTAGTTAGACCAAAGGTACTATTGGAGATTGTTCACTCTGATTTGTATGGAGCAATGCAAACACTTTCAATTGATGGACGGTTTTACCTTTTGATGTTCATTGATGACTAAATCAAAAAGACATGGGTACATTTCTTATAGCATAAGTGTTTTTTTAAATATACTGACAATTTAAAAATTTTAGTTGAGAAGATAAAATGGACATTATATCAAAATTTTAAGAGTAGCTAGAGGTCATGAATACATCTTAAATGCATTTCTAAAATTCTACAAGGATCATGGAGTGAAGAAGTAGTTTACTACCAAATTTTCTCCACAAAAAATGGTGTCACAAAAATAAAGAATAGAACAATTATGGACATGGCTAGGAGTTTTTTGAAGGCTAAACATTTGTCAAATGACTATTGGGAAAAGACTATAGTATCACTAATGCATTTGACTGCAAAATACGACGAAACTGTCCGACAAAATATGTAAAATTCGATGTTCGTCGGGTGCTTGTAAAATTTGATGTGTAATTTCCAATTGTTTCGAAAGTTTATCCCCGACGTCCGTCGAAATATCG
>VDFB02193867.1:404144648-404188616 GCA_007258455.2 Sequoia sempervirens
TCTCGATGATGTAAATCATCAAGAGACCCCATTTCTCGGACCCATTTTTTCAAACAGGCCAAGTTAGTTTTCCAATTTCATTGAATTGGCAAGCTAGTGGGCCCTCTACCCTCTATCTCTCTCCCACTCACTCCCTCTCTCTCTATCTTTATCTATGTCTCAAGTCTCTACCTCACACCCCCTCTCCCCCTCTTAGCTCTCTCTCTCTCTCTCTATCTCTCTCCCCTCTACACTTAACCCTAAACCCTAAACCCTTAACCCTTAAACCCTAAACCCTCTACTCTTAACCCTCTACCCTCTATCTCTCTCAATTCTCTCCCTCCTACCCCCTCTCCCTCTCAATTCTCTCTCTCACTCCTATCTCTCTCCCCTCTACCCTTAACCCTCTACCCTCTACCATAGATTGCCAATTCGGTGAAATTGGGAATGTAGTGGCATGTTTGAAAAAATAGGTCCAAGAAATGGGGTCTTCCAGGGAGACCCCATTTCTTGGACCCATTTTTTTCAAACAAACAAGTTAGGTTTCCAATTTCATTGAATTGCTAAGTTGGTGGGCCCACTAGCTTGCCAATTCAGTAAAATTGGCAATATAGTGGTAGTGGGAAGGAGATAGAGAGAGAGATAGAGGGAGTGAGAGAGAGTGGTAGGGATTGATTAAGAAAGAGGTACATAGAAAGAGGGAGAGTGTAGATAGAGGAAATTAGAGAGGGTAGGAGAGAGAGGGAGAGAGAGGTGAGATGTATAGATAGAGAGAAAGGGATAGGGGTTGAGGGTATAGGATTGAGGGATTAGGGTGGAGGACCTATAAGGTTAATGGTTTAGGGTATTAGGTTGAGGATATAGGGTTGAGGGATTAGGGTTGAGGGATTAGGGTTGAGGGTAGAGGGTAGAAGGTTTAAGGGTTTAGGGTTAAAGGGCTTAGGGTTGAAGGTTTAGGGCTGGTGGGTAGAGGGTTTCTGCATAGGTTTGAGGGTATATGGTTGAAGGATTAGGTTGAGGGTCCAATGTATAGATAGAGTGGTTGAGGGGTTGAGGGTTTAAGGGCTGAGGGTTGAGGCTTCTAATGTATAGGGCATGGCAGAGGATTGAGGGTATAGGGTTGAGGGTCCAATGTATAGGGTAGATGATATAGGGGTTGGGGGATTAGGGTTGAGGGTTGAGGGTTTAAGGGTTGAGGGATTAAGGGTTTAGGGTTTAGGGTTGAGGGTTGAGGGTTTAGGGTATAGGTTTGAGGGTATATGGTTGAAGGATTAGGGTTGAGGGTCCAATGTATAGGGTAAAGGGTATAGGGGTTGAGGGTTAAGGTTTTAAGGGTTGAGAGTTGAAGGATTAAGGGATGAGGGTTGAGAATTGAGGGTTGACGGTTTAATGTATAGGGTAGAGGGTTTAAAGGTTCAGGGTTGATGGTTTAAGGTTGAGGGTAGAGGGTTGAGGGTATAGAGTTGAGGGATTAGGGTTGAGGGTCCATTGTATAGGGTTTAGGGTTGAGAATTAAACCATAAACCCTACACCCTCAAACCTCATCCCTATATCCTATACCCTATACCCTAAAAATTATCCCTAAACCCTTAACCCTATAATGAAATCCTAAACTCCTACATTAAACTCCTTTGTAATTCCTAAACTCCTAAAACCTTGAGAACCCTAAACCCTCAACTCCTAAACCCACACTCCTCAACCCTATACCCACATTCCTAAACCCTAATCCCTATACCCTCTATACATCTTTAACCCTACACTCCCCTGAACCTTGAACACTATACCTCCTCTCTCAACCCTATACCTTAAACCCTAAACCACCTTCAACCCTCATCCATATTCCCTATACCCTCAACTTTATAACCTAAGCCCTGAACATCATCCCTCAACCCTTTACTTAAACCCTAAACCCTACATTCAACCTTGTACACTAAACCCTAAACCCCAAACGTCAATCCTAAACCCAATACCCTCAACCCTATACCCAATATTCTAAACCCTAATCCCTATACCCTATACACTTAGCCCTATACCCTCAACCTTGAACACTATCCCTCAACCCTCAACCCTCAACCCTATACCTTAAACCCTAAACCCTATACCCTCAACTCTCATCTCTATACCCTACACCCTCAACCTTATACCCTAAACCCTAAGCATTATCCCTCAACCCTATACTTAAATGACAAACCTTACACTCTCAAGCCTTAGCCCTATACCTTATACCCTTAAACCTACACCCTAAACCCTAATCCCTATACCCTATACACTTAACCTCATACCCTCAACCCTCAACCCTCAAACTTATACATAAATCCTAAACCCTAAACCCTAAACCATCAACCCTAAACCTAATATCCTCAATCCAATACCCTCAACTATATACCCAATATCCTAAACCATAATCCATATACCCAATACACTTAACCTTATACCCTCAACCTTATACCTTTAACCCTAAACCCTAAACCCTCATCTCTCATCCCTATACCCTATACCCTCAACTTTATACCTAATATCCTAAACCCTAATCCCTATTCCATATACACTTAACCCTATAACCTCAACCTTGTACCTTAAACACTAAACCTTACACCCTCAACCCTCATAGGGGGAGAGAGAAAGAGGGGGAGGGAGGGAATGGGGGGAGAGAGAGAGAGAGGTTGGGAGGGAAAGAGGAGATAAAGATAAGTAGAGAGGGAAGGAGAGGTAGAGAGACATGAGAGATAAAGAGTAGATAAGGAAAGATGGAGGGAGATGTATGGAGGGAGAGAGAGGAGGTGGGAGAGAGACAGAGATAGAGAGCAGTAAAGAGAGTGTGGTAGGAGTGATAGAGGGATACACATGGGCATAAAGGATAGGAGATAGAGAGAAGCAGAGAGAGATAGAGATAGAGGGAAGGATGAAGGTGGGTGGAGAGAGGGATGAAGGAGAGGCAAAGAGGATGAGTAGATAAAGATACAGAGAGACAATGGTGACATATAGAGGAGAGATACAGAGAGGGAAAGAGAGAATGGTGATATAGAGAGGAGAGAGTGAGAGAGAAAGAGGGTGAGGGAGGAGTGAGAGTGAGAGAGAGAGAGAGATAGAGGGAGGGAGAGGAGAGATAGAGAGTAGATAGGGGAAATGGTAGGGAGGGAGACATCTATTGAGAGAGAGAGGGATAGGGGAGATAAATATAATTATAGAAAGGAGAGGTAGAGAGAGGAGAGAGATAATAAGGGAGGGAGAGAAGCGAGATAGATAGGTGTAGAGAGAGTGGTAGGGAGTGATGGATGGAGAGGTAGGTAGAGAGGGATTAGGGAGATAGAGAGTATAGAGGGAAGGAGAGGGATATGTATGGAGGGAGAGAGAGGGAGGTGAGAGAGAGGTGAGATAGAGAGCGATAGAGAGTGTGGTAGGGAGTGATGGAGGGACATGTGGGTAGAGAGGGATAGGTGAGATAGAGAGAAGTAGAGAGAAATAGTGATAGAGGCAAGGAGGGAGGGTGGATGAGAGAGGGGGGGAAGGGAGAGGTAAATAGGGATAGGTGAGATAAAGATATGTAGAGAGAGAATGGTGACATATAGAGAAGTAGAGAGTTACAAAGAGTGACAGAGAGAATGGTGAGATAGAGAGGAGAGAGTGAGAGAGAGAGGTTGAGGGAGGAGTGAGAGAGAGAGAGAGAGAGAGAGATAGGGGAGATAAAGATAATTAGAGAGGGAAGGAGAGGGAAGGAGAGGTAGAGAGAGAGTAGAGAGGGAAAGGTAGGTAGAGATAGAAGGAGAGGGAGAGGTATGGATTGACAGATTGGGAGGTGAGATAGAGAGTAATAGAGAGAGGTAGATTGTGATGGATGGAGAGCTATTTAGAGAGGGAGAGGGGAGATATAGATAAGTAGAGAGGGAGTGAGATGTAGTGAGGGAGATAGAGATGAGATAGGGAGAAATAGAGAGTGGTGGAAGGAGATGTAGGTAGAGAGAGGGAGAGAGGAGATAAAGATAAGTAGAGAGGGAAGGAGAGGTAGAGAGAGGAGAGATAGAGATAAGTAGAGAGGGAATGAGGGAGAGGTAGGGAGGGAGAGAAAGGTGAGATAGAGAGGTGTAGAGAGAGAGTGGTAAGGTTTGATGGATGTAGAGGTAGGTAGAGAGATGGATTGGGAGATAGAGTAGATAGGAAAGAAGAGAGGGAGAGAGAAGTATGGAGGGAGAGAGGGAGGTGAGAGAGAGGTGAGGTAGAGAGAAATAGAGAGAGTGGTAGGGAGTGATGGAGGGAGAGGTAGGTAGAGAGAGAGTGAGAGAATGAGAGAGAGAGGGGGGGAAGGAGGGAGGGAGGGAGAGAGAAGTGAGGTAGAGAGAATTAGAGGGAAAAGGAGAGAGAGATAGAGATAGAGACAAAGAGAGAGACAAAGAGATAAAGACAGAGATAGAGAGAGATTGAGAGAGATAGTTCTTGAGATCAAGGGAGAGAGTTAGATAAAGGGATGGAGATAATGAGAAAGAGGTCTAGAGTTTAAAGGATAAAAATGAGTGAGATAGAGAGATAAATAATACAACTTGTTGATTACTAAAATTTGACCTCCCGATTACTGAAATTTGTGAGATCTTCCAAAAACTAGAATTTGCATTATAACTCCTAGGGATCCAAAACTACTTCCAAACATCCTAAAACTATATACATGAAATATAACTTGAAGTATAAGAAAGTAAATGTCAACTTATACTTAAATGTAATTTCATGTATATAGTACTTGGGTATGTGCTGGATCATCATGGAAAAAACAGACCCTTAAGTGGCAAAAAAATTAAAAAAATCAGAGTTAAGCAACTTGACGTAAAAATTTGAATAAGTTATCTATATTATTTCAAAAATATGTAAGAACAGAATTTGTAGCAAATTGAATTTAGTTTCTAAACTACTAGGTTTTTTGAAAAAAATCTATTTGGTGAAAATTTGAAATTTCAATGCAAAGTGGTACTTAAATTTCGTGGAAAAATAAGAAGTAGGTGTCTTTCTGACCACCCTAACCACAATAAAATGATAATATTTTTTTATAAGATTTTAGATATAAGTAGAGGACTCATGCCCCGATATGATGCATATTTTTTTGTAATTTTTCTCCAAGTAAATAATTAATTATGAATTTTTTATTACAATTTTTTAAAAAATATAAAAAGTCGTATGTTTGACCACTTTAACTTGGTCTAAACTTCATGAAATTCAATTTTTCTTTTCTTAATTCTATAGTATGCGAAACATAGAATGTGACACATGTTTTGGATTCAAAAAATGTGATACCATTTGAAAGCTATAAATGTTTTTCAATCAGCCTATCAATCAAGACTTTAGTTGTAATTTGAATAAAAAATGAATAATAATTACTTATTAAATTCAAAGTAAAGCATAATTTATATCAGTGGAAAGATGAGAATCTCCTTTAAAAACCCTTTTCATTTCATCAATTTTAGGTAAAAAAATAGTCATCAGCCACATACCCATCATATTGCCACTTTTTGGCCCATCATGATCCTGCACATACCCACTTTCTTGAAAGATAACAAGAAGAAAGAGACAAGAAAAAGAGAAGAAAACAATTTCAAAGTAGACCAAAACACAAGCGTGTTAAATAGATTCATTTTTTGTCAATGCATTCAAAAAACACAAAAGCCATGTCAAAACTGATATGTAACGTGAGCACATTAAAATACACTCACATTAGTGCATTATAACGTGCTTGTGTTAGCGCATTATAATGCGCTCACATTATAATGCTCGTGCACTATATCTTGATTTGGGAATCCCCAAGCCTTGGGATTGGTATTTTCCTTGGAATACCAACCCAAAGGCTTGGAGGGCATTCCCAACGACCAGATACATCTTTTTGCAAATTCTACAATATTTCACATAATCGGGTTCATGCTCACCATCAAGATTGCATGTAGTTCAATGTCGAACAAATCGAACACCTTGGTAATGTTAGGTTATCTCTTAGCTATCCAACGGTGTAATTTTTTTCACTTTCTAACAATGTTAAGTCTTTCATCCATAATTTCTTTTGTTTGTGTCTCTTTTTTGGAAAAAAGAAGTGTTTGGTGTTTTTTATTTATAAATTAACCATTCATCAAAATTTTAAATAAATTATATTTTTAAAAAATAGACTCCATCTACATTTAAAAAAAAATCAATTAGTTTCCAAAATTTGTTGGGGTAGCACAACCAAAATTCTATTTTCAGGAAGTGTCCACTTCAAAAATTAGTAAAAAATCAAATATTCATTAAAAAATATTCAAAAAAATCATGCATCAACCACATATTGTTAGCTAACTTCTGATTGTAGCGATTTTAAAAATACTAAAAAAAAGTTCACCATGCTAGGGTTGTACAAGAGTTGCTATGTTATGTTTTTCTGACAAAAATGACACCAATTTGTGTACGTCCCTTGTTTGAACCCCTTAATCTCAACCATTTTAAAAAGAAATTAGTAGTTTAGAAAGTAGACTCGAAGCACTTCGATCCTTGTTTTTGTTCCATTTCAAATTTTTGAGTGTAACTATCTTCAATTTCACGTCCAAGATCAACATTTCCTGATTTCAAAGAAAAAGCGACCACTTTAGCCCCCTTTTTGGGAACCATCTTTGTGCACTGACCCTAGGGTTAGGTATACCATTTCCACATCAAGATATGCCAAAACTATACTATGAGGTTGGTCCAACTATTACCAACCTATTCTTCATTAGAAACTCTCTTCCCTGCAGTCCATCAGAGGATTAAGCAACCAAAGATGACTATCACTGACATAGAATGCTCCTTGACTATTGTTAATCTTGAGGATCATAGACTATTGTCAATCTCAAGCATCATGGTAATACTCCTTAACTGCTATCAATCTTAGGCATAATAGTACTACTCCTTGACTACTGCTAATCTCGAGCATAATAGTATTGCTCCTTGACACCTGTCAATTTTGAGCATAATAGTACTGCTCCTTGACACCTTTCAATCTCGAGCATAATAGTATTGCTCCTTAACTACTATTAATTTTGAGCATAACAGTATTGCTCCTTGACACCTGTCAATCTTAAGCATAATAGTACTACTCCTTGACCCATGCTTAGCACTATAACTAGAAGATAAGTTCTTAACGTAGAATAAGTAGATAATAATCGAGTAAATAAAATATTATACATAGTCAATAAGTTTGAGGTTAAATTTCACAACACATAAGAAATCACCTAGAACCAACATGATATGAGTTCAAATCAACATGTACCTACTACCAAGTAGTCAAATCCACCGTTTCATTCAAATTACTATTAAAAAAACACATTATGTATTAAATACAAGTTATTAAGTTTTCTTAACTCTTTCATAACCATTGAATACCCATTTTGGCCTCATCTGAAGCCCACTAAAGAGAGAAGGTCAAACCAATTGTGAACAACCCCAAAATTTGGGAGTTATCCCCCCTAAACCCCCCCCCCCCTTACAAACTTGAAGTCACACCCTTTGCCCAAGGACCACCTTCGTACCCGCTTCCAAATGAATCAAAGTCACATGTAGTTCTCCTTGCAAAGTCTCTCAAAGGACACCTACACACAGGTTCCTATAACCAAAGTTTCATTAATTATTATGTCTTATTCCAACATGGTTCCTTTAAATGATTCCCAACAGTTAATAGTGAATAATGACAAGTAGGGAATTTCAACACCACTCTCAATTTAGTAAACTTATACCATGACACTTCCATCCACATATTTCAAGATCTCAATTAAACATCTCCATAGTTAAATTCCGAATTCAATCTGAGCATTCTCAAACCCCTTACAATTTTCTATCAAGGATATTGTGCCACATTTGGTACCTTGATGATGATACACCATGGTTTATAACACAGGGTTCTATTTTGACTCAAAACGTGAATTGGTGATCTTAGATATCACAAATGTATTGGCTCTTGATATCTTGAATCACTATATTATACTAGTAATAAATCCCTTATCATCCATGTATGGGAATAATCTAATAGAATAAACATCACTATTAGGATAAATTTCTTAGTAATAAGGGGAGCAATACTCAAGATCTATTCACAATATGATATTATAATAATATGGTTAATCATCATGATCATATTAAATTATAACATCAATCTCAATTAAAATCGCATGCCTTCAAAAGGCCATACAATATTATTAAAATTTTGAAAGACATAATACAATAGTTATAAGTTTTCTCCAAGCAGATTCAATATGCAAGTTGACTCTAGACAATTGACGACACTAAATTCATTGGATCAACATTCAAGATATACATCCAATAGCAATATATTATTAACCTCTTAATATTCTTTACCTTCCAATTTTAGCTGCCTTATGATGATATCCCAATACTCTTATATTAAATATTTTCAACATCACAAGTATCTCAACCTCATAGGTCTTACAACATAGGTGTATCCTAACCTTAGCCATGATTTTCACAGAACGTACCATTCTCCAACACAACCATAAAACCCCTTCCTTAATTCCTATGATAGTTCTCTTATCGGGGCTATTGTAATTAAGGGGTCAATAAACATCATGTAGCCATAATATTGATATGATGCAAGAATAATGTAAAAAACCTTGATAAGGCTCTTGATGAGGTTCCACTTCAATATGGTTTGATGATATCGAGTATCCTAATAATATATGACATCATCCTAATAAAACCACAAATTCCTTTTGAACCTCAAAGACATATGTCAACGTTTATAAACTAATGTTAAACATGATCAATGTTTGAGTCACACTAGACAATTGACAACACTAAGCTCATCGTATCTTTATTTAAAGATATAAACTCTATAATATTATTAGTAATAATATTCTTAATGTTCTACTTTCATTTTCCTTATGATTTAACCCGTTATTCTTGTAATAGCTCGATTCTTGGACTAGATAGTTTTTTCACTTGACATTTATAACTAAATGCTTCTTGTACTTGCATTTACTAGACAACATGGTAGGATATCAACCATATCATTACATCTTCTTTGATATAATTATCAAATATAAGGAACTCATGTTTAAAAATCATTCATTAATCTTATATTGGGACGTATTAAATAAAACTTCATATCATATACCGTTGTCAGTCTTTAAAATTGTTGTCTTCAACATAAATACACCATGTAAAGTGTAGTGTGTTTTCCAACTGTAAGGAAACATACAACAGTAATGATAAACTTGTTTAGAATATGATTACTACCAAAGCCATACTCAATTTAGGTGAAAACATTATGTTCATTAAGTCATTGTATGGAGATATACGAATAATAATAATAATATTTACCTTATGATTTCAGTTATTAAATGGTGAAAACTCAATATTCACCTCAACTCTTGATTATGTTCAATTAGATTCAGTTTAATGAAAAATAGTAGTAGAGTTATTATCAATCAGCACTATGAACCCAACTAATTTTATAGTGTTGTTAAGTGTAGAGATATGTACTTTTATTAGAATTTTTCAATTTTTTACATAATCTATACACTTCGACCAACTAAATCTTAAATTTTGCACACAATAAATTATGTAAGAAACTGAAAACTTCCAATAAAAACAATATTATGTAAGAAACTTCTAATAAACACACATATCTCTACACTCAACAACACTATAAAATTAAAGACATGTTCCTGTCAAAAGTATCATAAACTAAATAAGGTTTATTCTTTTGAAATGGCCTTATCCTCAATTGAAACAATATCGAGGTGCTGCTGAAAACATTTACTAATTATTCTTGATGTTAACCAGGGTGCTTTCAAACTAAATAGTAGCATGAACCCTATCTGAGAAAAACTAAAGAATGAGAACAAGAGGGGTTGCCTATGCTAGCTGCTGCATGGTGTGTTTAGGAAATCAATTTGTGCATATCATGCCTCTGTGTCCTCCTTCAACCGTCACGTCTACCAGGCCGATCGTAACTCTAGCATCTGACAAAATTTCCACCTTTGTGCTCTGACAGAGGTCTATCTCCTCTTCCAAAAACTATCATTTTAACATACGCAAGGAGGAAATGGGCAACTGTTGTGGAATTTGGCTTTACACCTACCAATTGCGATTTGCTTGAAAGTTTCTCAAACGACTTCAACAATTCCCTTTCGTGCATATCCTCCCCTCCATGTATTCCATGATATCTCCTTTCCTTTGCTCCCTTTTCGTCCAACTTTCAAAACACAGTCTGTTAGCAAGATGGACTATTATCCCTCCATAACTGTAATGCTCATGAAGACATCGATGTTGGGTTCTGGTTTGATCCCCTTACGACTATGCTCAACTACTGCTCTCCTCTATCCCCTAATTCGCAGGTCTACACTCCAACTCCTTTCTACATCTCTCTCTGCTCCCCTCACGATTCCCTCTTCCTTTCCTTTTGCATGACATTTTTGCATTCTTTGGTCTTCTAACTAGACTCAAATGAGCAACTAAGGTGGGTCATGAGGGTTTAAAAATCTGCTCTGTGCCTTCTTTTTCATGCGACCTGCCATCTCCATGCCAAGTCAAGGGTCGCCATACCACATTAATGGTACCGATGCCTCGCTCAGTTGTGGTCATTCCTTCTTAATGGCATTTAATAATCGCCCATACCTGTACGCTGCAACCTTGTCTCCCTCCTTCGAGTCCTTTCCTACGTTTTTCCTGCCGAGTCGTTGATAAATGCCATGACTTGGCAATGCTTCTATTTTGTTTTTATTTCCATTTGTATCGTTTCGTTGACCACACGACTTCCACTTCCACGTGATGGTCTTTTACGGGGATGTGAAACTCTCTTGGAAGTATTTATGAACAAGAATTCCCCAGGTATTTTTATAACCGAAAAGCCACATTTTGGAATGCTTTAGCTTTATATTCTTGTACACTATTTAAAATTTGTTTGGTCTATCACGTGAGGAATTTGACTGAGGGTGAACCCGTCACTTATGACAATTTCTATTAGTACATTGTTATTTTGAGTATTCAGATGACTGAGGACACTTTTTCATCATTTTTCCTATCAATGTGGTTACGCAACTTTTTTTCACGTCTTTCTTGCAGAATGAGTCATTAAGAGTGTTTGTGCAAGGATAAGTGTTCATGAGAACATTAAGTGACTACGTTAGTTGATTTCATTAACTTAATCCAATTTTGAATCACACCTTCCATATTAGAAGTTTCCAAAAAGATTTGATTTACTAGATGAGGAACAATGCTCCACCTTAGTTCTACCAAGTGAGAGCATGTTTTGCTTACCTTAAAATAAGAAACAAAATTTGGTGTTCTTTACTAATATCATTATATTGATGTATACTAAAATACACCTCAAGTTTTGCCAACCAGTTTTCAAGTTTCTTCGCATCTACCTCTCCTTCATAAGGCAAATTCTCATTTTTTTCTTGGCTTTGAAACAAGGTGTCGTTCGAAGGGTTTGCTCAATATGGGACTACAATTTCTCAAACAATAAAGGTTCTCCTTAGCTTCAAGATATCCTAAACACATCCCTACTTTAACTCCATGAGTGCCACCACAATGCTTTCTAGTTTCCCCTTGTAGTAGGAAATGCTTGCCACATCTTTTAGCTTCTCTTTTTTATTGTAATAAGAGAATCAATTACAAACATAAAGAGCTGCACAGCAGCAAGAAAAACACAGCTTCTAGCTTGAGAACGTTGTTTTCTTGTTACAACTTCTTTTCAAAACTTTACCTTTTTCTAAATAACTTCTTTCACTAAGAAAAACATTGGAATTTATTGATACATTGGTTTTAACCACAGTTCACCCTGATAAGACCATTTTTACACACCTTGACAACTTTTGTCAGCATTTGTCAACTGATTGCAACTTTTGATAACTTTACATGATATCTTTTTTTCTTGATCTTTAGTCTTCCCATGTAAATTTTCTTGTTTATTTTGTCTAAACATCTCAATAAAAGAATCCTAAACATCTTAATTGAATTTAAGTATTTCGTACATAACTTGAGAAAGATTCAATCATTAATTTGCTTATCTGTTTACTTCTATAACCAAAATACCACATTATGGGACATTTTAGCTTCTTCAATTCCTACAAAGTACAAACATTATCTTTTTGTTTGTTCTGTGATGAATTTGACCAGGATTGGACCTGTGTTACTAGTTCTATTGGGATTGGATCCATCTGATATCGATGAGCTTTTAGGTGATGAGTTTGACTGGGGTTGAACCCACCATCGATGATTGCTTTCTATCAATACATCAGTATCTTAAGTGTATTGATCACTCAAAACACTTTCACCTTGCCCTCCGCTGTCATTTTGCTTCTGCAACTCTATTTCATATATATTTCTTGTAAAGTGAGTCACTAAGAATGTTTAGTGCAAGGATAAGTCTTTATGGGAAAATTATGTGCTAAGTTAGCTATCCACTAACTTACCTGATCCAATTTTGGATCAATCTATGGGAGAACACTCTAAACTGTTGGAACTTAAATGCATTAAAAGATGAAGCAAATCATAGCTAAAATTGTAGTACAAAGAATTATATAACTGAGCTGTAAATGAGGAAAATTAGTAAAGAGAAGAAAATTGTAATAATGTAAGATCATAAAGCTGTAAACGGAAATATAAATTATGTCCATTGCATTAATTTCTAGAAATACAAGAACCACATAAGTAATATTACAGCTCGACATAAAGAGCAGAGCGTTGCAAGCTTCCTTGAATTAATACTCAGATGGTATGTAGTGCAAAAGTCTGCAAGTGCCAAGGGATGAGGATGGACTCTTTATCCTCCAATGTTTCAATGTACCCTCAAACGATGTGTGCAGACATTTAAGAGAGGTCTTCATGTGTGAAGATGATGATACCTACACAGAGGGGAATGACTATTTTTAATACCTTAACTGTATGATTTGAGGAAAACTAATTGTAGTGAAACCCCTCTCTACTCCATTTTGTCATGCTAGATATATGTCCAGATGTGCAATGTGTGAGGGAAAAGTCTCATAACACAAGGAGAATCAACTCATAAGAGAAGGAAATCCCAATCCTCTCAAGATTCCAAATAGTCATCATATAACTGTCTCACTGAAGGTATATGAAAAAACAACTAACAATACCTTTCCCAATGTATGTTATTGGCTTTACTATCACAAGCCTGCTGCATCCGACACATGCTTAAAATTGAAATTTAGTTGGGGTACATGCACACAAAAAAGTTGTGTTGAACTGCCACCTAGATCACAGCCACAACAAATTTTTTTTTAAAATTAAAAATGTAAATCTAGAAATCACTGGAGAGGATTAAGAGTCGGGGTAATCCAAATGGGTAAACCCTATCATATTTGAGACCGTATAATACACAATAATCCTGATAACTGTACATCATAACAGAGCCAAGAGAAGATGGCATTGGAGAGAAGACTCTAGTATACACATGGCATATTTCACTTGAGCACAAATCCTTTTCAAGTAATGTCATGAATTTGCCTAATTTGAGTAAGAATATCAACTTTCACATCATATCAGTCCCAGTTCCACTACACTCATTTCCTAAAGATCTATTTAGTATCCCTCCCTTCCAGCTGCTGAATCCTAGGGGTTATCTTGGTTATAGGTTGATTATAGGTTTATACTTTATAGTAATGGTTTTAGGCTCTAGAATATCAATTTCTTGCTGCCTCTGTTCTGCCGAAGGGACTACAATTAGTTTAGATCATGCTTCCATTACTAAATTTTACCTTTTTAGAAAAATAAAAAAGAACATATCAACCAATACCTTCCTTATATACAGGTGTATTTCTTTTCATTAACACCTCGAACTTTATTTTCTGTAAATCTTACTGGATCTCCTTTACTAGGTTGATTATCTTCTTAGGTTTGGAAAAAGGGTAAATTTTGTTGCTCACAGACAAACTGGTTTGAAACTCTGTTTTGTGGGCAAGATACCTCTCTTGTTATTGGGAGGAGGGCGGCAGTGGGGGACTCTTATCTCGCCTATCACTGCTCTGGAAAATATCTAGGCATGCATAGGTAGAGAGGTCAAGGTATGGGGTGAGTAAGAGTTTTCCAATGAAGGGATTCATTATAGGTGCTTTCCACATTCAAAATGTCAGATATTATGACTTGGAATGGAACTAATTGCAGTCCCCATTATATTGGAAGTTGGTGGCCTTATCTGTTCCTGACTGGTCTAGTTTTCTATTGCCACTCGATCTTTGTTATCCAGAGTGGGTGTATGTCTGTATTTGTCTTATGTAGATCTAAAAGATTTAGATTAACATAAGAAGGCATCATCAGCTAGGCATTTGAACTAGTGGCACAGCACCATAGCTTTTAGTCAACAAAGAAGATATAGAATTTCACCTGCAGATCCTTAATTTTCTATAGAATCTAATATTATATTCTTTCTATTGTACAGGATGACACTTCTACGGTCTACCTATAGAATCTAATATTATATTCTTTCTATTGTGCAGGATGACACTTCTACTAGGCCCACCAGCGTGTGGGAAGACAACCTTGCTCCTGGCCCTTGCAGGGAGATTGGATCCAGAATTGAAGGTTAACCTTAAGAAAACTCTATAACTCGAATGTCACATAAATAGTATAATTTCAGACTGTGATAGTATATGCTGATAGATTATCTTATGTAATACCCATTAGTTTTTCTAGGATGCTTAATGCTGAATGTTTATGTAGCAGATTACAGGAGACATCTCATACAATGGATTCAAACTCAACGAATTTGTTCCTCAGAAGACAGCAGCTTATATCAGTCAATATGATTTGCATATTGCTGAGATGACAGTGAGAGAAACATTTGATTTTGCAGCTAGATGCCAAGGAGTCGGCACCAAATACGGTATGTAGGACTTTTATTCCCAACTTTATTATGCTTTCAACTTTCGTCTTTCTAAAATAGCTCAAGTGAGTATTCATTCCATAAACTTAACTGGGTAGTGAGCAATTCATTTCTAACACTAAGTTGTACGTTCTCATGAACTTTTGTACAATACGTAGAACCATAGTTTACATACTCTCCGATTACTCTCCGAGTAGCTGAGTAATTTCTGCTTTTACTTGCGGGCAGTATGCAGATGGATTTTCTCCCGTCAAATTATCGAGTAATCACCAGTAGCTCACAAAAAACCCACAAACTTGGCATGTTTGTGTGTGTATAAATATGTCTGTGTGTGTATATGCATGCAAACTTGGCATCCTGTGTATGTTTATAGATATGTATGTGTGCACAGTGCAGTCCTGAGCATACACATACATAAATATCCACACATAGTTGCTGAGTATTTGTTGAGTATTTGTCGAGTATTTGCCAAGTTTTTCCCAGTCAAAATTTTTGGGCTTGCCGAGTACTCTCCAATTCCGACTATGTGTAGAACTATTACTGGAACTTGGAAGAAGAGAGAAACAAGCTGGGATTCTTCCAGAGGCAGACATAGACACATATATCAAGGTTAGTGAAATGTTGAATTCTCAATTTTGGTGGTAGAGTCTAAAATCACGGATTTGAAGTTCACTGTTGTTCATTTCATAAATTAATTCTGGTATTGATTGTTCAAAGGCAACTACAATCAAGGGTTTGAAGGAAAGTGTTCAAACAGATTACATTATAAAGGTAAGGATCCTTCTTTACCAAGCACCCAATTTAGGCACATTGACCGTTCCTTCTATAATTTATCAGGAGAAGTTCACAATTTTGGCATTGTTTGTTTTTCCAATATGATATTATCTTCAATCAGTCACTCAAATCAAAAAATCGTTTCATCTATGATTCTGTTTTTTCCGTTCATCACTGTTAGAATGCTACAACTAAGAGGATAGAGGTAATAAAACTCACATTATAGCCTGAACTAGATATCAAAGAACATCTAATACGTGGAAAAGCAAGTTAAAGAATTCCTGGAGCTTCTTCATATAGAGAGCATATAAAATTATAAATCACTAGCATAAATGAAATGTTTAACCGAAACCTATAGATTATGCTTCCAAGTAAACTGAGATGGTCATGTTCAAGAGGATCCATACTTTTATTGCAGGTTCTTGGCTTGGATATCTGTTCAGAGATAATGGTTGGGGATGCCATGATAAGAGGAATCTCGGGTGGACAGAAAAAACGAGTAACAACTGGTATTAGAATTGATTCTAATTTGGACAACTTGAATTTTTAATACTAGGTCTTTATTCATTAGTTTGCGCACTTGTAAAGTATTCTTCTCCAAATCTATTTGCAGGAGAAATGATTGTATCTCCAATAAAAACTCTTCTCATGGATGAGATATCAAATGGCTTGGACAGCTCCACCACTTTTCACATCATGAAGTGCCTACAACAGTTTGCACACATCATGCAAGCTACAATACTCGTATCACTTCTCCAGCCAGCACCTGAAACATATGATCTCTTTGACGACATTGTCTTAATGGCAGAGGGGCAGATAGTATATCATGGACCTCGTGATTATGTGCTCGATTTTTTTGAATATTGTGGGTTCAAGTGTCCAGAGAGAAAAGGCATTGCAGACTTTATGAAGGAGGTGAGTATTTGGCCACCCTTGTACTTCTTTTTATCATGTTCCAGCTCTTCATATAAAAACATTGACAAATAATTTTGCACAGAATTGCATGTCTCATGTTTCAGCTCTCCCCTAATCAACATTAACTTGAATTTGGCATGGAATTACAGGTTATCTTCGAAAAGGACCAAGAGCAGTATTGGTTTAACTAGGAAAAGCCCTACAGATATGTTTCTCCAGAACAGTTCCAACAGAAATTCAAACAGCATCATGTTGGAGAGAAGCTAACACAGGAACTTGAGAAACCTTATTTTAAGTCTGAAGCAGTTGAAGCCGGTCTGTCCTTCAACAAGTACTCTCTCACAAAATGGGAACTGTTCAAAGCATGCTTTGCTAGAGAGTGGCTACTTATGAAGCGGAACTCATTTGTCTATATATTCAAAGCAATACAGGTAAACTTCAATTTTACCATGCCATATTTTTACTCTAGGATGGCATACCTTGTGGAATCTCTCTAGCTGGCAGTTGTTATCCACGTCCTTAAAAATTGTTTATTACAGTAGCATATCCCTGGAGTTGGTTTTATTCCACATTAATACTCCGCTTCTACTTGCAGCTGTTTTTGCTTGCAGTTATCACAATGATAGTATTCCTTCGCACAGGCATGAAAGTTGATCTATCGCATGCAGATAGTTACCAAGGTGTACTTTTCTTCACACTGGCAGTCATGATGCACAATGAAGTTGCTGAGCTGTCATTCACACTTGCTCGAATTCCAGTGTTCTTTAAACAAAGGGATCTTTACTTCTACCCAGCATGGGCTTATGCCATTCCAGGATTTTTTCTGAAAGTTCCAGTTTCATTAATTGAATCACTTATATGGACCTCAATGACTTATTATGCGATTGGATATGCCCCTGAAGCTGGCAGGTCTGTGTTATTCATAACCTCGGTACCAAACTTCCTATAGATCCTGTCCCTGTTGGACAGATGATTGAGAGAAAAAATCAGGATATAAATAAAAATTATTTAAAATAGCTATTTCTCTTCATAAGCAAGAATTTAACATTTTCTAAAGATTATTTTTGAAAAGCAGATGGTTCTTTTGCATTATCCCCATAAAAATATTCCTATTTTAAAAATTTGCAGCAAACTGATAGCATGAGGTACAATTATAATCTGTAAAGAAATGAGATAACATGTCAAGCAAACTTAGTTTCACATATATGTAAGTTTTGATATTGAAAATTTTCCTGCAACTTTAAATTTCATTTGGTTACGTAAATCTTAGATACAGGTTAATAAGACTAACACAAACTAGTTTTCTTGACAATCTTGAAAATTAGTTCTAATCTCTGGCACTAAACTGAAGGAGGTTGATGATTCATGCACCCAATACCGATGAATTAAAAAAGAAAAAATGTTTATTCTCCCAACAACATTAACTTTAAAAGAAAAATTTAACTAAACTTTACATTTTCTCACATTTCACTTTCATCAGAAACTACTCTTCCTTTGACAGAGGTGCTGAAGTTCCATAACTGCTGCATCTTGTGCCATAAATTATGCACAATGTCTTTCTCATTGGCCTTAGATGTTACAAGTGTATCTGGGAAACCTTCTTTGCAACCTCCCAATTTGTCCATCCTTATCCACTTAGTCCTCTCCACTTTTCCATGGATATCATCAGATCTTGTGGTATGTCTTTCAGTCATTAATGAAACGGGGGCAATCCACAGTTTAATTTAAGTTACAGGTAGCTCACACCTCTTTCTTGGCCTTCATCAGCCCTATCTTCCTTGGTGAGGGGTCTACCTTTTTCATCGTTACTTGGAATGTTCGTAATAAGCATCATTAGCCTCTTTTTGGATCTTCATTTTACTCCCTAATGTTATTTCTACTCGTATTTTCATGTCCTGTTGACCTGTTTTGGTTACCAGAGGATACTAAATTCAAATAGAACTTCTCTGTCTTACTTTCTTCTCATTTTGGAGAATAATATAGCTTAACTCTGTTCTTATCTAACTTCTTATTTGCTTATGTTTACCGTTGTTGCAGAACGATCTTTATCGTGCATAATGAGAATATAATGTATCATTATGATATTAAAGAAATTCAATGGTTGGTGGCTTGCTCCTCATGCAGGTTTTTCTGACAATTCCTTGCTCTGTTTGTCATGCATCTAGCATCAGTCTCAATATTCGGTGCAGTTACTGCAATTTGTCGAAGCCTGGTTGTTGCTAACACAGCTGGTGCTATGGCAATATTTATCGTCTTTGTGTTGGGGGGCTTTCTCATAACAAGACGTAAGACTACCCCTTAACAAATATGGATGATTTGATTGGAATTAAATGGATTCTATTTTAGAAGGGACATAATATTGAAGTTTCTTCATGCAGCTTCAATTCCGAAATGGTTGTGATGGGCATACTTGCTCTCGCCTCTATCTTATGCAGAGACTGCAGTTACATTGAATGAGTTTCTAGCTCCGCGATGGACTAGTAAGGTAAGAGTATGAACACATCTGCAGTTTGTACTTATTACTTTCTTCTGTTTTTTCATGCTATTGGAACTTCTTATCCTTTTACCTAAATAAGCATTATATATTTTTCAATATCATTAGTATTTAACATCATGTTTAATCTTATTTTGATGCCTGTGATTCTTGTCTTACTCCAATGGTAGCAGATGTCTTCTCAATATAAAAATCTTGGTGTAGAGATATTGGAGAATCGTGGGCTTTTCCATAGAGGAAACTTATACCGGACAGGCTTGGGAGCATTGATGGTTATTACAATATTAATGAATATTGTCTACACCCTTGCTTTGACATATTTGAACCGTAAGTTTCTGAGCTGATAAAAATACGTGCAGAAGCTGTGTCTTTTAACATCAATACCATTTCCAAATCTGCATTTAGTTTAGTTTTTAGTGAAAGTTTATATATATATATATAAACAGCAATTGGCAAGCCTCAATCTGTAATTTCTCAGAAGAAGCAAGCTCAACTTCAAGGAATTCAAGAAGATACTGCAACTGAACTACAACCTCAACCACACTCCACAACATCTAGGACAGAAAAAGAAGCGAAAGACCCTGGCGAGAACCTCTTTTCCTCTGCACGAAAACAGATTCCAAAGATATAAGCACATTTGCGGTTTATTTCTCAGTGTCAATAAAATAATTGAGCGAAAGGCAATGAGCATTTCCATCAGTCTTTGAACTTCAGCTGGGGAATTTGGGAGGATAGAAAAAAGAGAACAAAATAAATAAAAAATGAAATATCTAAGTCCAGAGCACTTTTCTCTGTCAAGTTTCAGTGTCTATTTAAAGCTTCAATTATCAAATGAATAAGACAATGTTGACATGTCTCGAACTCAGGTTAAGTTCACCTTTTTTTGAGGCAGCCCATTTTGAAGAATAAATCTCTTTTCTTTTGCAGGAGACAATAAATTATCAGTTCATGGTGGGAGAAACAATCAGGCTCCTCTAGTTGGGTTTCTCTTACGAAATAAATTAATATAGCTTTAAAGTAGTTGATAGTTAAAATATGATTATATATGATTAAAATGAGTATTCATGGAAAGAATTATAATTATACAATTAATGTGAAATGAACCTTGTAGGAGTAAGTGAAATTGGTATGTGTTCTTGTTTATGTGGCATGAAGTGGTAAAGTGTAACAACCACCCCTCGGTTGTTATTAACTCTTTTCTTTTTCTTAAATCAAACAAGTACCAACTTAATTAAGAACAAATATCAAAATTAATCAATTGAGCATCTTCCATGTAGCTTAGAAGTGCTGACTTCAAAACTTCTTCATTAACCATGGCAGCTTCAACTCGACATTGCCACGTATTTTCTTACACATAGGAGTGGTAAGCTCCCAACATTAAGGTCATTCCTAGACCTAGACCTAAGCCTCAAGGGTTCATAATGACCCTGCGTACGTATCCCTTATAGGAAATCAAAGGCTTCGTAGTTTTCCCACCAATGTTAGAGGGAGCTCATTCTCTCTTGTATGAGATCTCTGAT
This sequence comes from Sequoia sempervirens, assembly GCA_007258455.2. Classification (NCBI taxonomy): domain Eukaryota; kingdom Viridiplantae; phylum Streptophyta; class Pinopsida; order Cupressales; family Cupressaceae; genus Sequoia; species Sequoia sempervirens. The sequence goes on from VDFB02193867.1 coordinate 404,165,173, forward strand.
CTCTCTTTAAACTAGGAACATTTACAAAACTTAGTTCGATTGTAATATAACAATAACAACTCTCCGTAAAAAGTTGCTTTTATACCAAACATTACCAATCAGTAGTGTGCAAACATACACAAATACACAAGGGTCATATCATTTCATAATTCCCCAATCCCCATAGGGAGTGACTTGAGCATACATCACATATACACAAAGTGACTAGCTCATGCACGTCACATATACACAAGGTAACTAGGTCATACACATCACATATACATAGTGACTGGTTCCAACATACATCACATATACACAATGACTAGCTACAACATACGTCATAAATACCCAATGACTAGCTTCAACATACACCACACATACACAGTGACTAGCGAAAACATACGCCACATATATAAAGTGACTAACTCCAACATACATCACATATACACAGTGACTAGATCCAACATATATCACATATATATAGTGACTAGCTCCATCATATGTCACATATACATGACGTGACTAATTCCAGCATATGTCACATATACATAGTGACTAGCTCTAGCATACGTCACATATACACAAGGTGACTAGTTCATATGCACAGCACTAGTACAACAATGATTGGCTCATACACATGTCACGAAAACAATGGTAGCAAGCTCATGTATATATCACATTACAACAATGACTAGCTCATACGTACATCACAAGTACATTAGTGATGGGCTCATATGTACATCATAAGTACAATAGTGACTAGCTCATACATATGACATATACCACAGTGACTAGAAAACACATTTACATTGGCTAACACACACTTTCCCTTAGTGCATCCCAAATAGAAAAGGAATGTCAATGCATTGCACAATACATCATGGGTCCCATCCTTTTCTCCAGTCTTTTGCACCAATGGACAACTAGAAAGAGGATTCAATGCATCCCATACTACATCGAGGGTCCACCCTCAACTCAATGGGGTCAAGTATACTATTTCCACATCAAGATATGCCAAAACAATACTATGAGGTTGGTCCAACTATTACCTACCTATTCTTTGTTAGAAAATATTTTTTTTGTAGTCCATCAGATGACTAAGCAACCAAGGATGGCCATCACTGGCATAGAATGCTCCTTGACTACTGCCAATCTCAAGCATCATAGTATTGTTCCTTGACTACTGTCCATGTCGAGCATAATAGTACTACTCTTTGACTATTGTCCATCTTGAGCATTATAGTATTGCTTCTTGACTACTATCCATCTAGAGCATAATAGTACTGCTCCTTGACTACTATCCATCTTGAGCATAATAGCACTGCTCCTAGACACTTGTCAATCTCAAGCATAATAGTACTGCTCCTAGACACCTGCCAATCTCGAGCATCATAGTATTGCTCCTAAACACTTACCAATCTCAAGCATAATAGTGTTGCTCCTAGACACCTGCCAATCTTGAGCATAATAGTACTGCTCCTAGACACCTGTCAATCTCAGGCATAATAGTATTGCTCCTTGACCCATGCTCAACATTATAACTAGAAGATAGGTTCCTAGTTAGAAATAAGTAGATCACAATCGGCTGATTTAGAAGCCTATACATTGACATATATGTCTAAGGTTAATTTTCACAACACAAAAGAAATCACTTAGTACCAACAGGAGGTGAGCTCAACTCAACATGTAATCGTTACCAAATAGTCCAATTCATTCTTTTCCTTCAGCTTACTATTCAGACACACATTATGTATTGAAAACAAGTTATTGGGTTTTTGTTTATAACCATCTAATACCCATTCGGCCTCATCCGAAGCCTACTGAAGAGAGAAGGTCAAACCAATTGGGAACAACTCCAAAATCCAATATTTACCCCCCTCCTAGACTCTCCCCTTACGGACTTGAGGTCACAAGGGCATCATTCACCCAAGGACCACCTACGTACCCACTTCCAAACGGATCAAAGTCACACGTAGTTCTACTGCCAAGTTTCTCAAAGGAAACCTACACATAGGTTCCCATAACCCAAGGTTTTTATTAATTACTATGTCTCATTTCAACAGGGTTTCTTTAATGATTCCCAACAATTAATAGTGCTTAGCAACAAACAGGGAATTTGACACCCTTCACAATTCAGCCAACTTAAACTATAACACTCCAATCTAAGGACATCAAGATCGCTAATTAGACCTTATCATCGATGTTAATTCCTAACTCAAAGTGAGCATCCAAAAATCTTCTATAGGTTCATCTCCTTGACCCAAAGGTTAGGTTGATTCCTTAACAAAAGAAATTATCTTTGTTTGCAGTGACATACTTTAACTATTATCTTATAGATTGGTCATAGGTATCAATAGGTCACAAAGGAAGTAAAGGTGACTAGGTGCATCTTTTAGAACATAGGCATATCTTTGCCTTAGACATGAGTAGTACTCAAGTCCCACCCTAGATAGCTAAATAATACCTCATTTATGAAGTCAATCAAGGATCTCCCAATTAACCCAGCACACTAATAATTCTAACAAATTTTACACAATATATACACGATAGGTATGAGGAAAAAGCCAAACATAGAATTATGACCAAACTAGTAGGAGATATCTAAATGAGTGTTGTAATAACTCCTCAAGTACTTTCTATCTGAACATATTTGATACAAGCCTTCTACTGAGAACATTAAAATAACTTTATAATGTCTCTTTGAATCTTATTGTATCATACTACAAGGTAGGATACTAGTATCAATTGTTATTTATGCAACAAACAATCTCCTTTTTCCATCTCAATCTACCTTCATAATCCTAATCGAGAACACATTAATGATCTTTTAACACATTATGCATATGAAGGGTATGGTCAACATAATGATCACTTTCCCTAATTACACAAGATAGTAATGGGCAACAAGTTATTTTCATAATCCAAAGATTATAACCTTAATACACAAGATATGAAGACTAAGCAATTTTGTTTCTACTTAACATTATCTCAAAGATCATGCCTTAGGGAGATTGTATTATCTCCCTTTGAGTTTGTCGAGGAAGCCCTTGAAGAAAGTTAGGCCTCTTCAACTCTTTATATTGTGGTCAACAAAACCTTACCATGATCGGTTAGATTTCATCTTAAAAAATTTAAGTTTGCACACCATTTCCCAGCTAAAACTCCACTTAACCCATGTTCATTATCCAATAGACTCATAACAACTTAATAAAGTTTAATACTTTATCTAATCACTCAAACAACTTAGCAAAGAAAGAGAAAAATAAAACCCAGAAAGGAATTAAAAATATTAATCAAAACATGAGAGCAGTTTTTTCTGATATCAGCCTGATGTTTAAGGCAGCAGCCAAGATTGCAGATTCAATTTCAACAACATACTTTTTCTTTTCAGTTATAAATCACCATTTTCAATATTAAGTATGATTATTATGTCTCAATCCACCATTCTTTCAATCATTACCATTTTTAAGACCTTTAATTATACCAAAATCTCGTGGTGACTGCTGCTTTCTACAACCATAACTCATTTGACAATACCTTTAATCTTTTTAATAGAAATACCCATAAATAGAGATCAATCTAGATTAATTATTGCCTAGCTGTAAGAGTAGATAATTCGAATTTACATGTTCATCAAAATTTCTTCTTATTCAAATTTTGCACTATGCATACACCAAAAACAGAGGCATGGCAAGTATTTGACAAAATGCTGGGTAAATATCATTGTTTGAAATCATTTAAGAGAAAACTCATGCATAACTTCTTTATTAAATTATGTGCATACTTTTGTGAAGGTTACGGTGATAGGAAGTGGTTTTGCCAAATAAATCTTACAAAAATCCCTTTTTAGTCATGTTAGGCTGGGTATCTATACCCTCTTCTCAAGCTCTAATTTGAGTACAAGAAAGTAAGAGCATGGTTTTCATCTAATTAAAAGACTCTAAGGCCTTTTCAACAATCCATTTTGAATATAACCAGCCCTCTTGGCACTAAAGAACACATCTGTTGGAGGCATTTTGTCAAACAACTTACGTTCCTAGTATTCTTTCTTTGCAATTCTTGATTAAACTTTCACCTACATGTTCCACAACCAACTTGGAAATGGTGACTACATAGATAGATAAAATTAAATGCAAAAGCAATAACTATGTTTCATTCAACAAATAACATTATACTTTAACTATGATAGCAGACATATAGCAGTGATGGGTACCTTAATGGACACCTTGTGCTACCTTGGTATAATCTTCAATCACCCTCAAATCTATAATTCTTATGCCCTTCCTTCTCTTCTCCTTCCTTCCTCACTTATACCATGGCTTGGTAAATAGCTGAAGATTTTTCCTATCTCAGTTGGACGATTTAATCTCCGTGGCATCCTTCCTCCATAACTCTCCCATGTTGCTCTCGCACCATAATGCTGTGAGAATTGACTACCAAAATGAGCCATGAATTTCAAGCTTCTCCTTGCTCTTTCTTCCACACTATTCAACCCCTCATGCCTTTGTTTCTCACGTTTTTCTCCCAATAGCGTGTGTGTCTCCAGTCAAGGGGTCGTGGGGGTCTTAGCTACCTGGCACCTTATTTTCCCATGCTCATAGTCAAGGTCGTGCCTTCCACAAGCAAGGATTCCATGCTGCGTTAATGGCACAATTCTCCTTTTCTCCCTAGGTTAGACTTCACAATTAATTTGTCTCCTATTTTCCTATAGAAAGTAGATAAAATAGTGAGCACGTCATGCCATCACGTGATCAATGGAGGAAAATGATAGGGGTGCCATGCCTCACTAAATGCATCATTTTTTCCACTTGTCCCTCCTATCCTCTTTTGTTCTTGCAGGGTCACGACCTTGGTGGCTTCGTTTGTTTTATTTTGATTTTTATTTATTTATTTAAGACCCCATTAAATGGGCCTGACATGGGGATGCGACATGAAGAATGTTTAATGACATTGTGGAAAACCAATATATTATGTGTTGTTCCTCATGTATGTGATACAAGGTTTCCAACTTAGGATAAGGGTAAGGTAGATGTCATGGGTGATCTAGTTATGTGTACCTTTTGTGAAAATTATGTGTGAAAACGACTTGTTGTGACTAGAGAGATTTTGAATTTTGTATTAGTGTATGGTTGTTGAAAGAGGTGTGTGAATTCTCCTCTTTATATACATGATTTTGTATCATGTTGGTGTTTTCCCTAGCATCAACCCTTCCGCTAAATCGAGAGCAAGCTAGTGTAACTAGGGGTTGAGAAACAATGGACCTCTGTTGGAAGGATGTGATTCTTCATGGGCATTAGTCCCTAACCTCAAAGGACCTCCATTGAAAGATCATGATTCTCCATGGATGTTGTCCCTACTCTACTACCCCACATATTAGAATAACATTTGTTGGTTCATAGTGCAAACCTAATCCTTGAAATTTGTATCACATGGGTTGAAGATGGACCCTAATATGCCATGGTATTGGACCCAATTCCACTTGATTATAGATATTTTGTAGTCAATGATATGGGTAGTAGAGACAACTTTCGAATTTTGGGTACTTGACAACATCATGTTACTAGTTAATTTTAGAGAAAGTGAATTAGTTATTCAATGCATTAGTTCAAATTATTTTATTATTCTAAGGTTTCGTCTTGGAGACTCGACCATTTTGCTCATATAGAAACCATGTAAGGGTTGATCCTTAGGTGGTCCTTCCATGAAGTATCTCACATAAAGGTACCTAACCCAATTAGGTCAGCCTCCATCGTAAGGTGTGCGGAATGAGTACTGCCACACCCAACTTCACTATTTCCTTTCCTTGCCTTTGGGGTAGTGTGCTTGCAACGACATTGCCTGTTAGGTGCACTTGTAGGTCTATCATGTGAAGCATGATATAAAGTGATATAAAGTGAAAGTGTCTTGGAAAAAAAAGCTTGGGTTTGTGTCTAGGATCACATGTCAAGATGTGGAGATGACAACCTTGACTATAACTAGCCATTATTATAACCTGGTTTACATGCTAGTAATTTTTCAATTTGCGTATTAGATGCACTGACATAACAAACTTCCAAATTTCTCGTGTCTATTAACAATCTACTTTTCATGTTGTTGAATCTATCTACTATGGATGTTGTCATACAGCTGACGTGCAGAAGGCCAATACACCACATAGACAGGACAGCTTTTCTGGAAGGTCTAATGCTCCAAAACAAGGAATGATTTTACCTTTCAAGCCATTGGCAATGTCTTTTCAAAATGTCCAGTATTTTGTTGACATGCCTATGGTTTGAGTTTCCCTCAAATTCCTCGAGTTTTATCTTTAATGTGTAGCCTGAGTAATTCAGGTCCGTTACTACATAAAGCTAAATGCTTCTAATGTCTCTTTTTCAGGAAATGAAAGAGGAAGGAGTTACAGAAAACAGACTTCAGCTGCTGAGAAACATCACTGGTGCTTTTAGACCAGGTGTTCTAACAGCTTTAATAGATGTCAGTGGAGCTGGAAAGACAACACTAATGGATGTTTTAGCTGGAAGAAAAACAGGAGGCTACATTGAGGGAGATATATATATCTCAGGATACCAGAAAGTGCAAGAAACATTTGCCAGAATATCGGGGTATTGTGAGCAGAATGACATACATTCTCCTCAAGTTCCTGTCTATGAATCACTCATTTATTCAGCATCCTTGCGGCTAGCACCTGAAATAGATGCAAAGACTAAAAAGGTATGTCATTTTATCACTGGTCTACTACCACACTATTGCTGCGGCCGTGACACTAAACAGCAAAGTTTTGGTTCCTTTTGCATCTTTTCTGATGAGAATAAAGAACATTGGCTTTGTCTTCACCAGCTTTTTGTCAATGAAGTCATGGAGCTAGTTGAACTAGATAATTTGAAAGATGCCCTTGTGGGCATCCAAGGTGTTAGTGGCCTATCTACCGAGCAAAGAAAAAGAGTAACAATAGCAGTAGAGCTTGTTGCAAATCCTTCTATTATATTTATGGATGAGCCATCTTCTGGTTTAGATGCCCGTGCTGCTGCTATAGTAATGCGTGCAGTTCGGAATACCGTAGACACAGGGCGAACGGTAGTTTGCACAATTCACCAGCCAAGTATCGATATTTTTGAATCATTTGATGAGGTACTTTCTTTGAGGCAAGGTGTGAAGTATTTTCTAAAGTTATTTCTATGTTTTCAGGATCAAAATGCTTTTGCTATTTGCTTTATTCTGACGGAGCCCCACATTGATTCACCACAGTTGCTGTTAATGAAACAAGGAGGCGAAATCATATATGGGGGTGCATTAGGTAACCGTTCTGAAAAGGTTAAACAATATTTTGAGGTAAGAAGCTTATGTCATGAGGTCAATTATGTGGGCTCAGTGAAACCATTTTTTCTTTGTTACAGAGTTGAAACTCGAAAGGAAACTCAATTACAAGCCTTTTTATTTTCTTCACAGGCTATTTCAGGTGTGCCAGCAATTAAAGATAAGTATAATCCTGCAACATGGATGTTAGAAGTTCCCTCTACTGCTGTTGAACAGCGCATTGGTATAGACTTTGTGCAGATCTATAAAGACTCAGCTCTTTATCAGTGAGTTTGAAAGAGACGAATCTGGTTGTAAATCATTAGTAATCTTCTGAATTCTGTATAATTGTGCCTTTAGGCAATACTGATATTTTTCAGCATCTGTAGGCAAACTGAAGAACTAGTTAAAGAGTTAAGTATTCCAGCACCAGATTCAGAGGACCTCCATTTCCCATCCCAGTTTGCACAAAATACTTCGAAGCAATTCTCAGCCTGTCTATGGAAGCAATATTGGGCATATTGGCGGAGTCCTGGCTATAATCTAGTATGCTTAATTGTGACTCTCATTGTGGCAACAATATTTGGTGCCATCTATTGGCAGAAAGGAACAAAAATGTATGTTGGCTGAATCCTAATTGAGTTATATATTTGAGCATTCCCTAAAAAAATGCACATTGAATCTTGTATATCCTTGGTGACTTTTGTTTACCTTACAAATTAAAAGATTTAACTTGTGAATTTGTTTTCGACAGACATAACCAGCAAGACCTGTTCACTATGATGGGAGCAATGTATGGTGCAACATTGTTTATGGGAGTAACTAATTGCTCCACTGTGCAGCCTTTTGTGGATGTGGAGCGCACTGTTTTCTATAGAGAAAAAGCAGCAGTATATGCTCTTGCCCAGGCAAGTAATACACTCACGAAAAACTTCATGAAACAAGCATGTTCAATTCATATAAAGATATTGATATCTCCAATCATATTGGGGACTACGAGACCCTCTGGATGAACTAAACATACACATATCTATCTTTCCGGGTTGATCCCTCAAAAAGACGTGACATGTCTTCCCAATTTTTGTCAAAGTGGCTAAGAACGCTCTTATTGGTATCATTGGCAATGGTTAAGAAAACTCAAGCTTAGATTTTTTTCACTATAAGGTCAAAAATAATTTAAACGAAACCGTTCTAATATAAACAAGAAAAATCCCAAAATATCAAGGATGTATAAAGAACAAATTACAATGAAATTGGCCTACAAGGTCTGGACTTTGACAAGTCCTGAGATCAGAAGAGTGTTCTGAAAATTCTCTATAATTGCTTGTCTAATTTTACTTTCCATTTGGTGCAGGTGGCCATAGAACTTCCTTATGTCCTTTTCCAAACCATCCTCTACGGTCTCATCACATACTCAACAATTGGGTACGAATGGTCTGTGGATAAATTTTTCTGGCACGTCTTCGTAATGTACTGCACTTTCCTCTACTTCACTTACTTTGGGATGCTGACTTTAGCCGTTGCTCCAAATGCACAATTCGGTGCTATACTAGCAGCAAGTTTCTACTTTCTCTTCAATCTTTTTTCAGGCTTCATTATACCAAGACCGGTAAGTTAAGACTCAATCAAAGCATGGAGCATACTAAAAATTAATCATCATTTTATTACCATTATTAAATGTGAATGAATGAATAATGTTTATTGTCCATGGAAACAAGACAGACTTTAAGAAATTGAGCAAGTTACTATTTGTTAATTATTGAATGTAATCATTTTTAATTTAATGGATGCTTCTATGTTACAATAGTAAAAAAATTTGGTAGAAATTAGCCTCTACTTTATTGAAATGTGCATAATTGTTGTACAAAAATATTTGTTACTTTACTTTGAACTACTCTTGTTCTAATCCAGTTCAAAATAATTTCCGCTTGGTGGATCTTTTTCAACTTAATTGCTTTACGTCTTTTCAGTCTGCCTACATATGGTCAATATTTACAAAGACGATTTTTCATTATCAAATTGTTAATGACAATTTTATTGCTGCAGAAAATTCCTGGATGGTGGGTGTGGTACTATTGGATTAGCCCAACTGGCCGGACTCTAAATGGACTCATAACTACTCACTATGGTGATTTGAGCAAACAAATCAGTGCAGCCGGACAACCTTCCCAATCTATAAAACACTTTTTGAAAGATTACTTTGGATTTCGACATGACTTATTGGGTGTTACAGCTGTAGTCCTAGCAATCTTCCCTGTTTTTTTTGCAATACCGTTTGCTTATGCAATCAGAACATTAAATTTCCAAAAGAGATGAAGGAAGCAATGTTATGTAAAAGTAATATAATTAGCATATGACAAGGCCTGCTATGCACAGTTTGCATTTGTTCAGAACTTGATATAGTTGACAGAATAACTTTTCTCAAATCATGTACATATGTATTGTTAGGTATGGATGTAGGACAACACAATCAAGATTATAATGGTGCTGGTGTAGCTTCTGTCATAAAATTTGTAATTTCCTCAAGTCATGTACAGAAATATTGTTAGGTGTGGTTGTAGGTCAGCACGGCCTAGATGAAGGCTTAAAGCTAGGAGGCAAGATCTTGTTCTCTGTGTTCTGTTCTTGTGTATGTGACTATACTATTGAGTATTGATATAGAGATAGTAATTCTTCCTGCAATCTCTGCACTGTTGTCTCCTAAAAAATGCATTGGTTGTCATGCTTTTGAGTAACTCTTCACAGTATGTTACCGGGTTTGTCTTCTAGAATCAATTGGATAAAATTTATGTTGTTCAACCTTTTGAATCTCTCTGCAGGATCCACATCAGCGATAAGTTTGAAGTGAATGCCTGATTCCAGAATGCTCACACATTGGTATTTTTAATGCACAAAAACATCTGTTTGTGTTCATATTGTGATAAATTTATTTAGGTAAAAATTCAGTCGATGTCAATAATGTCAACCTATTCAGACACGATTGGTGATCTGTAATGAACATGGACATACCATTGTAGAATTCATTAACGCAGATTTCTCTATTCACACCTATCATAACTTCTATGCTTACTTAAACAATATTTAAGGCTGCAAATTATGATGTTCCTATAAATCTATGCTGGTATCACCATATGTTCGTTATGCAAACCCAAACATGCTTGCATTTATTCAATCCATATCTACTTATGCTATGTGATGCTAATGACTTGCAAGGAAACAACATAGGCAAGTAATAGAAAACAACATTAACATAAAATGAACATCAACAAAAGTGATTTACCTTGCAGAAACCCAATTAGAATAGAACACAAGACGAAATACACTATCAATCAAATGTACAACCTTGCTTCCTCCTTGTGGGCTACCAAGGATGTCTTACATTCCTCAATGCATCCCCTCACTTAGAACATAATGAACTCGCAACTGTTGGAATTAGGTGTGACATATTTTGTAAGCCTTAATGTTCAAAATATTCATTTAAATTATTTGTATTTATAAAATTTATTATGCACATACATATATGGGGTGCATCTCATTTGGAGTCACACTATGTGTCACTTACAATTTGGAATTATCACTTAGTGTCATAGAACTTGCTAAATGCAATTGTGACAACTTGTAAGGTGTGTAAGAGTTGCAAGAATGGAAAGAACAAGAAGAGGGAAGTTAATGTGGGCTATAAGAAAATCAAGGAAGATCTTTAGTTCCATGAGCATGTTACCAAAAAGGTGGATAAGACCAAAGTTGAGTGCTCAAGTTGGATAAGGCAATTTCTATTTGTGGTTTTGGTTTTAGCTATATAATTGGATGCTTGAGATGGAAATTTTAGATGAGAGGAAAGAAGTATTTTTTGAAAGGTTATGTTATTAGATTTCTATTGAAGGAAGATGATGTTGATTTCTATGGAGGCAAGAGTTTGATATTGTATTATTTTACACCCTTAATCCTAGAGTGTGTATAGGGTTATGAGTAGTCATCTTGGGACTACCTTAATTCCTAATTAAGTCATATTATCATTATTATATTCTTATTTAGTTAATTAGGTCAGCCTAGGGATTATATGTTGTCTAAGCCGGCTTGGATGATACCCTAGGCATAAGTAGGATATATATGAGAGGCCATAAGTCATATTTGATATAATTAGATTTTGAAGCATGTTCTCATTGGAGATTTTTGGAGGTTTGTCCCATCAAAGTGGCTTTTTATTCTTCATTTTTATTAAGTATTTGTAAAATATTCACATTACATTCCTATTGTAACATGTTTATTATTGTTGAACACATTAGTTTGGTGTTTTTGAGGTTGGGTTTTTCTCTAAACATAAATCATTGAAAACTCCTCAAGAAGGACAAACAAAAAACCAAAAATAGAAACGAGTCAAATCTAATAGTTACAACCCAGAAGAACAAAAACAACTAAAAAAGATAAAACTAATGGGTAGTGGGAACCCGTTCATTAATTAGTGGTTTTATTATCTTCCTTGCCTTTGAAATGTTTTTGAATCTCCTAGTTCAAAAGAGTCTAATTTTGTAAATTTCATGAGATCTTCAATTATCCAAGTGTTGTTGGAATTAGGTAAAATCACCCATTTTACCAAATTTCTTATAATTCTTTGTTCTTGTGGCAACAATATTTGTGTCCACTATATTTTCAATTTACTCTTTTTTTTGGTAATGTATTGGTCAGGTCTCTCAACATATTTTCATTAGAAACTTGTTCAGGACCAAAATGGTAGGGGTAAAGATCTATAACATTGAAGATATGAATGATATCCAATTCTTTAGGAAAATATAATAAATATGCATTCTCACTAATTTTCTTTAGTATTTTACATGGCCCCACCTTCTTAGGTTTTAATTTGTTATAAGTGCCTTGAGTAAATTTTTCTTTACAAAAATACACCATGACTTGCTCACCTCCCTCAAATACTTTCTCTCTCTAATGTAAATCATTATTTTTATACAACTCATTGGTTAGTTGTAGCTTGTGCCTCACTTGTTGTACTTCTTGTATATTTCTTGCAAAGTCCACTACATCTTGACTAGCCCATTTACCATTTGAAATATCAATAAGATCAACAATCCCCCTAGGATTGCTTCACAAAATAACTTGGAAATGAGACTTACTAGTTGACCTATTGATGCTTGAATTAAAAGTGAACTCAACCTATGTCAAAATCAAATCCCACTACCTCGGATTCTCACTAACTAAACACCAAAGCAAACTAACCAAAGGCATATTACCACCTCAATTTTCCCATATGTTTGAGGGTGATAGGTTGAACTACAATGCAATTTACTATCAAGATTTCTCCACAAATTCCTCTAAAACTAACTCAAAATCTATGTATCCTAATCACTAATAATAGTTTTGGGTAGTCCATGCAGGCAGAGATTTTTCTTAAAAAATAAATCAATGAACTTACTTGCATCTATAGTGTTTTTACATGGAATCAAGTGAGCTATCTTTGAGAACCAATCTATAACAACAAAATTAGAATAAAAAATCCCCACTAAGTACAAGGTAATCCCAATATAAAATCCATGGAGATGTCAATCCATGGTCTCTTAGGAATATGTAAGGGTTTTTATAAACCTATTTTTGTCCTTTATAAACTTGACAAAATATACATGTAGAAACAAAATTATCCACATCCTTCCTTAACTAAGGCTAAAAAACTTCTCTTACCAAGATATAAGTTTTGACCCTTCTAAAGTGTTCCCCCAAGCCATTTGAATGCATTTTCCCAATCACTTTTCCCCTCTTAGATCCTCTAGGGATTCAAATTTGGGGTCCACATAAAAATTCACACACCAATAAGTAATCTTTGGGTATGTGCAGGTTAATGGTGGTCCAAAAAGTGGTAGTGAGGAAAAAAACACATCTTTCATCGATCGAAAAAATGCTAAAAGAACATGCTAACTTTTTTTAGGCTCAGGTGTCACCATACCAAACACCAAAGCTACTTTTACAAATCAGATATATGATTTGGATCAGGTATCCAATTTGTAAAAAGTATATATTAAACACTTTTGTCGCTTTTTTGAAGTCATTCGGCTGAGAAGAACCCATGAGCACACAGTGCATCCATTGTTCGTGTAATGGATATCTGATATAGGCTAAATTTGATTTGGAAAGGTAATTTTATTTATTTTCATTTGATTTGATTCAATTTTGATTTAGATTTGAATAATTTCATATGGTTTTTGTTGATTTTTTTTAAAAAATATGATGAGTTTTTGTTGATTTTTTTTCACAATAATTGAAATAGAATTGAGAATTTTTGATTGAATGTTTTTTGTGGATTTTTTTCAAAATAGGGTTTTTGATTGAATTTTTATGAAACAATTGAGTTCAAAATAGATTTTGATAAAAATGAATGTTTTAATGGATTTTGATTTAAAAATAGTGTTTCATTTATATTGTGTAATTTTAGATTAATTATTTTTTAACTTTAATCAGGCATTATGGCTGCTGAGAATAAATATACACAAATTCCATCAATTGAAAATGAAAATCCACCAGCTGAGAATCAAAATGTAGAAATTCCAAATGCTCCACCACCTCCACAACCATCAATTGAACAATTAATTCATGAAAAATTGGAGAAATTGAGGGGCATTTGTGATGTTTATAGGAAAATCCCTCGATTATCCCATATGTCAACCACATTGACAGGAATAATTACAAATGTAGAAACCCTCTCCACCAACATAATGCATTTCATTTGTGGCAAGAAACCATGAGGCAATATTATGCATGTGGAATGTCTTATGATGATGTGAAAGATCTCCAAATAACAAAAGCCCAAATAGCCTCTTTATTTATTAACCCCAACACTGGTTTGCCAGTTAATGTTAACAAGCCAAAACTTTCTATAAAATGGTGCACGCATAGGGGCATAGTAGATAACTTTTGGGATCGTTGGTGTATGGTTTTTGATAAACCACCCACCAATAATCTTGATGTACCTTTTTACTTTATTAAAAAATATATTCTAATTTTTTGTTAGGGCATCATATCAATTACTTTGACATTAAACCCTTCCAGGCCATTGGTAGAGGTATGCCTAGAATAGGCCAAGGGTAGCTAGAGTAGTTAGGCGCCCGCATGTTCCCCATCCTCCCCTTCCTCCACCACCTCCAGTACAACATCCAAATATTATGGAGGTTGCAGCCACACAAACTATATAGGACATTCACTCTTTGAGTGGTCTTTGGTTTCCCTATGCTTCTTCAGTAGCTCACCCACAGTCTGGTGATCTTGGCGATGGATCCAGTGTTGCTGCATCATCCTCCTCAGGTCCACATATTTGTGTGCCACATATTTGCAATAGGTGCCAACAAATATGTTTAGGTCCTATGTACAGTCCCCGAGCATCCATTAGACACTTTTAATTATGACATCCAGGATGTGGAGATTATAGCAGATCACACGCAGGGGAGTGGAGCACACCCTACAAAGTCCTCTCTTGCTAGAGAGGCAGACATTGGAGTAGTTACACAGGTAACATTTAAGGTGTAAATTCATAACTTGCATTTTTTTAAAAATGAATATTAATAAGAGATAGTATCAAGTACTAATATTTATTTACATGGTCTATTTAATAGTTAATGTTTGAGGAGGAGCTCACACAAGTGATGGATAGCACCCTTAGGGACATTTCATTTGGCCTCGACACGCACACAGTATGTATTTTCTCACTCACTCATTTACATTTTTTTACTGTATATTTGCTTGTCATTTGAATTGTCAATAATAAAATTATATATTAACTTATATGTTTATCTTACTCTCTGCTTGTAGCAAACACCTAGTGTGAGCGAGGTGCGACGCTCTCTAGACTATGGAGGCATAGTGTTGGATAAGGGAAAGGTAATTGAACTCAAATTTGATTGAATTAAAATTTATAAGATCTTTTATTGATTATACATACATTGACATAGATTCGTAGTTTCATATGTACTTGTCATTTTTATGTACAGGCGGTTGTGAGCTATACATCATTGTTGATAAGTGCCACAACACCCGAAGGAGTAGGTATTTGAATGCCTAAAGGAGGAGGTTTTGAAACACCTCATGGAGGAGGTGTTGAGACAACTAAAGGAGATACAAAAAAAGATCAACCTAAAGAGGTATGTGTTTATTTTATTTTGTGCTTGGTAAATATGTTCTTATTACTAACAATTCTATGCTAACTTGGATCAATTTCATGTTTTTGTTCACACATATAGATCATTGATGTTACAAAAGTTGGTTTGGTTAGTTCTTTGAGAGGGGTATATTCTAGGACTCTTGACCCTTCAAAGAGATGTATATTTCAGGTAATCAAGATTTCAATTTTAGAGTTAATTATAATTCAATGTGTATTGATTTTTATGTTAATTATTCAATTTTAAATTATATAATATATCTAATCTCAATTGTGGTTTGACTTTTTCTTGTGCAGCTACCTTCAGAGCCAATGAGTGCTTCAAAGAGGCTCCATTTTGATGATCCACCAGTAGTTTAGGATGAGATAGACATTTTGGCATGTAAATTTTGAATAGATACTGAGATGGCATATGCCACATGTATATTGTAAAACTTTGTTTGAGTTGGCATTGATGCCATTTTTGTATATGGACATACACTTGATTATTGGATAATTTGATATATATAGAAGTTACAATCGAAATTTAGTTTCCTCCTCATGTGCATGATTAAACTCTTTGAAGCAATGGTTAAATATCAATGTACAATAGCATAAAAAGAATGGTTAAATATTATGTAGTTTATATTCATATTGCTGATTACATTGCATTGCACATCTTTCAAACTCAAAGCATTATTTCACATTGCATAAGTAACAACTAGATACTCATATGATTAACCCTACAAATTTCATACATTTGGAATAATTCAATGATCCTTAACTAAATTATTCATACAAATTTCTTAGATTTGGAATAATTCAATGAAAATCAGCCAAAACATTTAAAGAAGATATTTAGATCCATAACCAAGATTACAATGATCAAATTTTTTTTTAGAAAAATATTGGGATGCTAAAATCCACTATGCTTGGCATACAGATGCAACCTTTCTGTGAAATTTCCCTTACAAATCCAAACATTTTTCATCCTCCAAACTGGTGTAGGAGCACCTTAAGGTCTTTTGGAAGATCTTAGTGATTTTTGGCTTGTAGGTGGTTCTAGCCAACCACCAAGGGAATAAGGACTATGATATAAAGTACCTAGGTTTTTTTTAAGAGTGTGTTAGGTTAGGTTTGGCTTAAATTCTTGAACTTTGTGAGTTCCTAGACAAATCTTGGCAATTTGAGCATTTTGGCAATGTTGCCTTGGTAATTTGGCCTAAAAGTTGAAAAATAGCATTAATGTTGTTCTAAGTCCAACCCAAGGGTCCTAGCATGTGGGAGAAATTTATATAAGGTCATCCAAACCCTAATACCTGGGTTGGAAGTTCATTTTCACAAATTGAGACTTGGAGAGCATTTTTGTGTGATTGGAATTCAACAACTTTTGAGTGCATTTTTTGTGTTTGAGCCTTCATCCAATAAAGAATGGATTGAAAGGACTAACCTAATGCTTTGAGTGTTTCATTTTTTTTATTCACTTACTGTACCTAGCATTAGATTAGTCATTTAGAATGAATGGTTAAGGTTTTGCAAGTTTTTGGGTTTTTGGACTCATTGCCGGTTTGGGCCAATTTTTTGAATAATGAGTACCACTTGAGTTCCTGTGGCTTTCCTCTCATGGAAACTTGGAATAAAGTTAGGGACTATGTAAATAATGTACATACAGGTTTAGGAGTCTTTCTTTGTAGGGGAAGTGAAGAAACTATCAAGCACTAGGCGAGTGTAAGTGCATTCTGGCTAGTGGCTTGGATAGGACAGTAGTAAAGAAAGCTGCTAAATGGATTGGTTTGTTCCAATAAAGAGCATGGGAGTGTGGGAACATGTATTCCAGACATGTGTGTGCAAGGAGGAGAGTTGAGGAGGTCATTGAAGCCCTCAAAATTGGAAAAGGACCTAAAACCCTTAAAACCCTTAAAATTAGGGAGGTATGAGGACAGTCATATGAACGGCCACTTGGGAGACCTTACACCTAGTAAATATTGAAGCCTAGGGTACCACTAGAAAGAATATAAAAAAATATTTTGGGGTTGTTAAGACCGTTTTTGAGAAAAGCCAAGAAAACGGGTTCTAGGAGGCCTAGTTGGGGCAAAAGGCTACAAGGCCTAAAATGGAGTTTTTCAAGAAAGTGATGGGAGAATGGTGAAAGAATCCAATGAGATGGATCAGTGAGTTGTCAAATCAACAAAGAGACAATAGAATAACCTTTCCTAGCCCCTGGAGTGGTTAGGACACTTTGGGTCAGTTTGGAGCCCAAGGAAGCCTAGCGGTGAATTGAGAGTAATGGAGAAGAATTTGAAATTTGTGGAGAGTATTATGAGGTGAGAGGGGTTTAGGAGAGATCCTTGAATAGGGTAGAGAGGAATACCATAGGAAGACGAAAGAATAGGTCTTGGGAAGAGCAAGAGTGCTCTTGAAAGGTAAGTCTCTGCATCAGATTGGTAAAGGAAGAGGTAGAGACTCTAGAGGTGGACATAGAGGAGGTTTTGGTGGAAGAAGCCATGAGAAAAAAGGTTAAGGGGATTCCAAGGTTGGATAACTATCCCATGAGGGGGATACAGAGGTAGAAGCTCTAACAATGGTGGAAGAGGTAGATCAGGAAGCTTTGGGAGAAGTTCACACTTTTCTTCCATGAAATGCTACAATTGTGGACAGTTGGGTCATTGGACTTATAGGTGTTCAGACAAACCAAAATCTTCACAAGGTGAGAGGAAGATTACATATGTCCAAGAAGAGGACTGCTCTAAAAACTCAAAAGTAAGTTTGGATTCAGAGAAAGGAGAACAACTCATGTTAAGAAGGATTTTGATCAAATCACCCACTGAGGATGAACACAAACAAAGGAGAGCTCTTTTTAGAGTCAAGTGCAAGATACAAGGTAAGGTTTGCAAGGTCATCATAGACTCAGGATCAACTGATAATGTCATCTCAGAGGAGGCAGTACAAAAGTTGAAACTCATCAAGATACCCCATTCTCAGTTGGCCTACTCTAAAGACAAGGACAAAATTTAGGAGTTTCCATGGATTAGCTCATTTCTAAAGAAAATTTGTGAGAAGGTTTAGTGAAATTTGTGCACCAATTCTTGACACCATCAAAGGAGGACTGAAAACAAAGTTTGTGTTGACCAAAGAAGCCAATGAAGGATTTGAAAGGTTGAAGAGGGAGATAGCTACCCAACCTATCTTAGTTTTACCAAGTTTTGACAAACCATTCATAGTAGAATGTGAAGCAAGTAACATAGCAGTAGGAGCTGTCCTAAGCCAAGAAAGTTAAGATGATGCAAGTAACATAGTATTTGAACAATTTTAGAAAAAACAAAGTTGTGTCACGGTCCACATTCAATCCAACAAGCAAAAATCAAAGCTTAGCCTCTTATAATGAAAATGATTGTTTGCAAAAAAAATGATAAGAATGAGGTAGTTAAGGTGTTTGAAGTTATTTAGAGGTCACTTTTAGGGTGGAAGGCTTAAAAATCCATTTTAAATGCACAAAAAAGAATGAAATTACTTCAAACCAAGTTTGTGAAGAAGTTAACTATATTGCCCACTAGTTTCCCTTAAGAGTCCAAAGTGCTAAAAGACAACAATATTTGAAGGTCTATTTCTCAGAGACCGTGATGCTTACAGACTCTCCATCCAAGGCTATGGGATTATGTTGGGACCATCTACAAAAACCTCTCTCAATTTTTGCTATCTCGGAGGTGTTTTCCTATGGTGATGACTTTTCAGTAGAGAGAAAAGTTGCTAGATACAAGCAGTGTAAAGTTGCAAAGTGGTGCAACTTTCACTCCGCAGCTCATAAGACCAAATGGACTATTACAAAACATTTGAATGGGTACGTTTACGCTAGGGATGGTCCTCTCTTGCACCCAAATACGCCGAATCACTCTGAGCTACATTGGACTGGTGATTTCCCTTAAGAGTCCAAAGTGCTAAAAGGTAGCAATCTTTGTAGGTCTATTTCTCAGAGACCGTGATGCTTACAGAATCTTCGTCTGAGGCTATGGGATCGTGGTGGGACCATCTACAAAAATATCTCTCAGTTTTTGCTATCTCAGAGGCATCTTCCTGTGGTGATGACTTTTTAGTGGAGGGAAAAGTTGCCAGATGCAAGCAGTGTAAAGTTGTAAAGTGGTGCAACTTTCACTTTGTAGCTCGTACGACCAAACAGACTATTCCAACACGTCCAGATGGGTACGTTTATGCTATGTATGGTCACCTCTTGCACCCAAATACGCTGAATCACTCTGAGATACATTGGACCGGCGATTTCCCTTAAGAGTCCAAAGTGCTAAAAGGCAGCAATCTTTGAAGGTCTATTTATCGAAGACCGTGATGCTTATAGACTCTCCATCTAAGACTATGGGATCGTGTTGGGACCATCTACAAAAACCTCTCTCAGTTTTTGCTATCTTGGAGGCATTTTCCTGTGGTGATGACTTTTCATTGGAGGGAAAAGTTGCCAGATGCAAGTAGTGTAAAGTTGCAAAGTGGTGCAACTTTCACTCTGCAACTCGTACGACCAAACGAACTGTTCCAACACATCTGGATGGGTACGTTTATGCTAGGGATGGTCCTCTCTTTCACCCAAATACGCCAAATCACTTTGAGCTACATTGGACCGACGATTTCCCTTAAGAGTCCAAAGTGCTAAAAGGAAGCAATCTTTGAAGGTCCATTTCTCGAAGACCATGATTCTTACAGACTCTCCGTCTGAGGCTATGGGATCATGTTGGGACCATCTACAAAAGCCTCTCTCGGTTTTTGCTATCTCAGAGGCATTTTCCTGTGGTGATGAATTTTTAGTGGAGGGAAAAGTTGCCAGATGCAAGGAGTGTAAAGTTGCAAAGTGGTGCAACTTTCACTCCGTAGCTTGTATGACCAAATAGACTATTCCAACACATTCAAATGGGTACGTTTATGCTAGGGATGGTCCTCTCTTGCACCCAAATATGCCGAATCACTCCAAGCTACATTGGACTGACGATTTCCCTTAAGAGTCCAAAGTGCTAAAAGGCAGCAATATTTGAAGGTCTATTTCTCAAAGATCGTGATGCTTAAAAACTCTTTTTCCAAGGCTATGGGATCATGTTGGGACCATGTACAAAAACCTCTCTCAGTTTTTGCTATCTCAGAGGCGTTTTCCTGTGGTGATGACTTTTCAGTGGAGGGAAAAGTTGCCAGATGCAAGCAGTGTAAAGTTGCAAAGTGGTGCAACTTTCACTCTGTAGCTCGTATGACCAAACGAACTGTTCCAACACATCTAGATGGGTACGTTTACGCTAGGGATGGTCCTCTCTTGCACCCAAATATGCCGAATCACTCCGAGCTACATTGGACTGAGTCAAATTAGGTGAAAAATTGATGAAAACACAAGGGCACAATCACAAACTCTTTGCAACCTACTTATTTGAGGCATCTAACAAGATTATTCTGACCTCTTTGGACAGTCCAAAACTCCCTTAAAAATTGACAAGCAACTAAATACACATTTCCCTCTTTAACCCCCTTAAACCCTTGTAATAGTGAGAAACTAGTTTTTGTCCAATTACTCCACAATTTTCCAAAACACCAGATGAAAACATGACTGATTCAAACACCCATATCCAAGTTACACAACATATATGAGAAACAACATAGACTCCTTTGGACCAGCGTTGATTTCCTATACATTCACCCTTGAACAGGCTACTCAATTAGCCCAAAAATGAAAAGCAACATACCTTCAAACACCACAAAGACCCCTAAAACCTTGGGGCAGAAAATAAATTTCCAAGAAAACAAAGATTCTGCAATTGGATTCCATTTGTACGAACCTATAACCGTCAAATCAAAAAACCCTTGTTTTTAGTGTAATTCTTGAGGGTATATTGGATGTAGCACTTCCACAACCTTTAGAATTTTCCACCAGCTTAGAAAACTTTATTTAGGCTCCAATATGCTTAGAAAACAAAGAAACTTCTGGTATCTCAAATATTTTTGCAAACCCTAGGGTAAAAACTCTATTTTCAAGAGAAAAAACCACCATTTTTGGACCTTTAACTCTTCATTTTATTTCAAAACCCAGTTCTCCATGCCTTCCACTCTTGAAATAACATCAAGACATGTAATAAATTTTCTACATAAATTTTTTATACAAAGCAATGGGAAGATAAAACCATGTAAGTGGTTTCCCCAAACTAATTGCCACCAAAACCATTCTTGATAGTTTAAAACTATGAACCACCCCAATGTGTAATTATGATAGCACTCAAGATAGCCCTCCACCATGAACATATAAAATAAGTAGGAACCCATAACATTATGGAAAGATGATCCAATTCTCCCAATGTAACTCCCAAGCATTGCATGTGAGAGATGGTCAATTTCATTGATGGCAACGATTGTGTGACTCCCATTGATGACCTTCTTTATTCAATGCCATTACAACAATATCCAAAGCATTCCAAAGAATACTAATGAAAACAATATTTCCCTCAACACCTCATGATCATTCAAGTACTCATTCTAACAATACAATAGATTTACACTTCAAATTGCAAGTGAATATAATTTACTATATCTTAACATAAAAAATGCAAAACCGAATAGAAAAATGTATCAATGAGGTACAAGGATGTATAAAATCCAATCAATCAAACACAATCAACCTAACATAATTAAGGGTTGATAGGGGTATTGGATAATTAAGGGTTGATAAGGTTATGAATGTTTATCTTTGAATCTACTCTTGAATATCTAAGGACTTGGTGGTATTTATAAATTTGTTACTCATTTTTATTGCATTGAATCAAAATGTCTCACTATTAATTGCTCCAATGCTATAAGATAAATGAATTTTTTCATGATTATAATGAATATATTGTATGTCATTAATGCTAGCGTATATCATCAAATTATGCCAAGCATGTGTTTAGTCAACTCAAAGTGGGTGAATGACACCACTTAGTGAAAATTTTGAATTTTGAATTTTAAAATGAAAGGGAATAGGTTTGTGAGTATGAGGTCACGCTTGTGAATTAAAGAATTAGGTTTGAGGAGAAAAATTTGCAAACCACTATAATTTATTATATATAAATGGGAAATATTACAAAACCTGGTTCAAATGAGCATATCGACAGGAAAGAACAAGGAAGAAAACCTTCGGTTGTAGCTCGATTAAGTAAAAAAATAGACCCCTTTACAAAACGTATGAGTTTCCAAAATACAAGCCCCTTTACATTTTAAACATACCCTTTATACAATGCCAAACATTTGACCCATATTTCAAAAAACATCACTAGGTATAGATTATGCCCATACACAATTATGACCATTTTACATTGTTTCCAATTTGAGAATTCAAATTTTACAAAATTTTCCTATTAGAGGCATTCAGGGCATAGTCTTCAACAATAGTAGTATGTTCATGTTCTGGACTGACAAGCACTTGTACAAACCATCAAGGTAGCTTAGAATAACCAATCTATATTATTCTAAATGACACAAAATATGATGAGATGGTAATGCAAACTATAAAAGATGCTTAGAATAACCAATCTATATTGTTGTAATCTGTCGCATACCTCTCTGAAAGGATCAAAGCTGGCTATTGTTGTAGCAAGTCCATGATCAATCATGCCAGGAATATCGTAAAAGTGGGAAAATGAGAAATCTATATTGTCATAATAGAAAATATGTTAGACTAACATATCTATATTAATCTAAACAACCTGAATGATGATGAGTTGGTGATGCAAACTACAAAAGATGCATACCTCTTCGAAAGGATCAAAGCTGGCTATTGTTGTAGCAGGTCCATGATCAATCTTGCCAAAAATATCTCAAAATTGCATACAAAATATCACTATTAAAGACACTTGCATTGCAATACTATATAAAATATCAGTATTAAATAAAGAACACTAATGAACTTAATCATAATGAAACATAAGCATTCTACCTTCCATTCTTGAAAATGCTATTCAAGTGTGCTTGAAGAGTCATCTCTTTGCTTAAGAGTATCCAATATTACTTCATGATCAACATTACTAAGTGTCCA